>JAODAL010057797.1:0-22459 GCA_025379985.1 Phyllomedusa bahiana | reverse complement strand
GAACAAAGGAGGTCAGAGAGTGGCACAATGACACGGGGGAGGTCCGGCAGCGCGAGAGGTCACCGTGGCAAATGACATTCGGAGGTGGCAAAAAACAGGATAGGCCAAAGGTGGCCTGACACGTGTGGGACGTCACGACATAGGTCGGGCAGTGGCACAATGACATTCTGGAGGTGGCAAAACAGAAAGTAGGCACAAGTGGCACAATGAAGAGAGTGGAGGTCAGGCAGCAACAACAACAAAGCCATGAAGTCGAGAGTGGCAAAAGAACAGTGCGGAGGGGCCCCGGCAGCAGCAGCAGAGGTCAGAACAGTGGCACAATGACATTTGGAGGTGGAAAAAACAGGAGTGGGGCCCCAACAGAGGGGGCACAAGACACAGTGTTGGGTTACGGACAGCCACGCGCAGCATGAGGTATAGAGTGGCAAAAAACAAGTGTGGAGGTGGGTGGCAATCCCAGTCCCGGGTAAAGGGGGTTGGGGCAGAAGGAAAAAAAGCCCCAGATGTGTGGGCTCGGGGGTGGGGGGCATGAGAAAGGGGCGGGGGCAGGTATTTTTGAACCCAACTCATTTCTCACATTTTGGGGAGGCGTCAGGCGATGTAGTCTCGCCAAAGATTGGTGTTGGAAACCCCGGGCCCGATTCCCCTGATTCTCTTACAAAGGGTCAGTCGTTCCACATTTCCCGTAAAAGGGGGTTTTCCCCTTTGGGGGTAACGATGGCCCCCCGCCGCACGGGGGGGGGGGGGGGCCCCAGCTCTGATGTCACCTACTGGTCGGCAGGACAGTTCCCCACTCAAACTCGGCCACACATCCATTTGGTTGCCCAGTATCCACGGATCTTCTAACTGGGGGGCAGAGTGCTTTTCCAAGTAGGCCACCACCTGTTTGGGTTAGGTCTGCTCCGGGTCCCGCTGCTGTGGCGACTGCCCCCCACAGGGGGGTGAAGGAAGCTTTTTTCATCATGACTCCAGACTTGGTTGGTGATGGATGATACTGCCCCCAAACCCCTCCCCTTTCCCCAGCACCGCGGTAGTGTACGTGAGCACAAAGAACCCCCTCACCCCTGTAGGAGGGACGATGCCGCACATGGGCAGGGGCCAACTGACTACGGACTATTTCCATAGATTTGAGTTTGTCCTCCCTCTCAGCAGCGGGGAAAAAAGGGCTCCCTTTTGGCCCCGGTAGCGGGGGCCCAAGGGGTGGAAGCCGAAGTCATCCCTCGCGGATGCGACTATTACTGTCACTAGCCAGGCAAATCAGATGCTGGGGGCCATCTCACAAGTGACCCGGGGGGCTCCCTCCTCATATCCACTGTATACTGCCACGGTCCTTGCGGCGTCGCCTTTTTCCTCATCCCTTACCTCCTCCCTGCCCTCTCCCCTCTTTGTCACCGGGGTAGAAAATCCATCATTTCACCAAAATGCTTGGGCTCCAAGTCCCTCCTCCTCCTCCTTTCAGTCCCCCCCGGGACTCTTGGGGCCGCGAGATTTAGTCGCCACATTCCATCCCCTGCCCAGACGTTTTTTTTCAGCATTTTTCCAAGACATGAAGCATTGTAAGACATTATTCTCCCCCCTAGTCCCGGCGACTGACAAAAAACTGGCCTCCTCGAATGGCCCCCAACAAAGGAGGGGTCAATGAGCTCCCTGGCTGACATCAAAGTTTCACAGGGGGGATACTTTCGTTTGCCCTGGATCACAAAAAAACGTTAAAGGCCCTTTTCCCTTTCATACAGTCGGTCCAAAATTGCTGGCTGGAATTCCAAGGTGGAAACATCGCATATCAGAGTGGTTGGGGGGGGCCGTTCGCCCGCAACTGAGGAGGGAAATTCCTGGCTTTGTAAAATGGATAAAAATGCATGCACATTTCCTGGCCCATTTTCGAAGTTCTGAAATCGGTGGAAGAATTTGGAACCTTTCACAACCAGATTTAAACACATGCGCCATGCAGGGCGCATGGACCATCCCCCCTCGGTGCAGTGTGGACACCCATGTTCCTCCCATTGTCCTCACCATGGTCCCATTTGCCCGTTGGCGCGGGGAAACCACACATCGATTTCTTTCCATGATGGACAGTCCTCCCTTGTGACTTCGTTTTCGCCGAGGGAAGCCAGGTTAAACTCGTGACACCCCTGTGCCCTAACATTTGGGGTTGAGGACAGTATTTGTAGAGGGGTGAGGGTGGGAGGAGGAGGGGGGCGCATTGGCGCAGGAGCCGCATTTGCAACGTGGGGGAGAAAGCGGCGTTCCTGTCCAAGTTGTTGGTGTGCCTGGCCGGGGAAACACATTTAACCCCGGGGGCCGTAAAGGACATTTACGGCCCACCGTAGTTCAGTCCAGTGCCCGCTGCCGTGCACCTTTGGGAAAAAACCCATAAGCCAAGGAATGCCCCCCTTCTGTCTACATTTTATGAAGTGCTGGTACTGCCTTTTTTAAAGAAATTTTTGGCTTGGAACTCCCATCTCGGGCCGGCACAAACATTAGTTTCTGAACGGTGCAGATCCCCATTTGGAAAGGGATGGACTGCAGTGCCAACAACTTGGACAGGAGCATGGTCAGCTGCTGCACCTTAGGGTGGTTGGGCGCTACTTTTCTTTTGCAATCGCCTCCGAAAGACTGTGGCACCATGAGTAGCGAGGGGCAGGACATCGGGGGCCCCGGGGATGAGTCAAAGAGAAACAGCTCCCTTTGCAAGGTGGTGGAGCCTTGACTGGCGCAATGGCAGCTGCCCGGGGCTGCTGTTGCCGCTGTTGCTGCGGCAGCAGGAGGACCACCACATTGAGCCCCGTTTTTTCCCAGCCCCCCGATGGTGACCCCCGCATGGTTGACGAGGGCCGTGGTGCCAACTTAGCTCCCGGCCAGTTCATTTTTGCTTTCAGATTTACATATACCCCTATTCGGCTCCCGGGGTTCTTTGCAAAAAACTGCCACACCGCCGAGTATGGATTTTACCGCAACGCTCGCACTGATGATACTGCCGCCGCTGCCTCGCTGAGCCCCTGTCCGCTACTTTCTTGCCCCTGCGATGGGGTTTTTTTCCCCGGGGGCCCTTGGCTCCGCCTCACACTGCTGCTACCTCCTGACTCACGGCCACACGCCCCACTTGGGCTGCGCCGCTGCCTGACCCAAGGACGCCCTCTTCCCTGACGATGATGAAGCCTTTTCCTCACCCCGGGCCCCCAAATGCGGTCGGCTACATCATCATCTATTTGTGTTCATCATCCTGCTGTCCTCTCACCGTCTTGAATGCAGAGGCTGACCCCCTCACAACATGATCCCATGCCACTTCAACATCTATACTTTTTCCCCCTATGCAAAAAGCAGGGGGTATTTGGGCCCATTTCTTTTTGCTGCCCAAATAGCTTCTGACGCCCCCCCTCAAATTGTTCATCCCCGCATTAGTGGGGGCTGAGCCCAACCACATAGTAGATCTCTGGCTGAGGGAACCCCAGGGACAGAGGGGGGTTAGGCGGTGAGGCCGGACCCGTGGGGCCCTGCCAAATAAGGGTTGTGCGACTTTCCCCCTGACTCTTGGTGGGGGCAATGTATTGGGGGAGTGGATGACCTAGCAACCAATCAAACCCTTGGGTTTTCAAATCATACACGGCCCCCCTAGATGACGCGGGAGTTGTGCCTCACCGAGTGACCCCTGCTGCGACGTCCCCTTGCTGTGCTGCGACCGCACCCGAATGTTTGTGCCTCGGCAATCACAGGTGAAGAGACTGCCAACCTATTCTGTCTGACATATGATTGTTCTAAATGTACAGACAACTGTTTGATGAAGGTTTTGTTTATGATAAATATACACACCCTGTAATTTGACGTAAAACGATCCCTGTTTCAAAGCTTGGTTACCTTGGTTATAATTTAATCAATTGGGCATGGATAATTTTATCATTTATGTGACGTTTATAAAACTTGTGTATTATTACTGAATATAAAAGCAGAAACAGGATTAATTAAACTTAGGATATGGGGGGGGGAAATTATGCTACAGAATTGTTCTGTGGCGGTATACAAACAAAGTTTCTTTTACTGAGTACAAACTGCAGAACAAAGCGTAATTATACACCTGGATGTAAACATTGCGCAAAAGTATTGAGCAACCACAAACTACTAGCTTTGTATGCGTGTTACAATAGGCGTATTTTCTACGGCCACACAAGAGATAAAAATTGTAATTAACTCTTTGCTTGTGAATTAGGCTACAGGAAAATATGTATTATTTTTGGCGTTTGAATATGACGGTTTCTTGGGATCACCACAGGCTGAAAACAACGCTTAATTAACCCTGGAATGTAAATTGCGCCAAACAAATTGAGACACAACAAAACTAAGTAGCTTGTAGCATGTTACATGCGTGATGTTTTTTAAGCAACACAATACGAGATAAAATTGTAATTAACCTTTGGCTTGTGAATTATTGACTACAGGCAAAAATGTATATATTTTGGCAACGAAAATGACGGTTTCTTGGATCACAACAGGCTTGGAAATTACAACGCTTAATTAACCCCTGGATGTAAATTGCGGCCAAACAATTGAGCCACCACAATCTAGTAGGTTGTAGCGTGTTTCAATGGCGGTGTTTTTTAAAGTCACAACAAGGATAAAAAATTGTAAATAACATTTCGCTTGTGAATTATGCTACAGGAAAAATGTATATTTTTTTGGTCGTGTATAATTGCGGTATCTTGGGATCTCAACAGCTGAAAAACAACGCTTATTAACCCCTGAGATGTAAATTGCGCCAAACACAATTGAGCCTCCACAAAATAGTTGCTTTGTAGCGTGTTACATGCGGTTTCGTTTTTTACGCCCACAAAACAAGAGATAAATTTTCAATTAACCTTAGCTTGTGAATTATGCTACAGGAAAAAATGTATATATTTTTGGCGTTGTAAATGTTTGTTTCTATGGGATCACCACAGCTGAAAAACATAAGCTTAATTAACCCCTGATGTTAAATTGCGCCAAACAAATTGAGCCCAGGCAAACTAGTAGCTTTTTAGCGTGTTACAATGCAGGTTTTTTACGCCACACATATAAGCGAGATAAAATTGTATAACCTTTTGCTTGTGAATTATGCTACAAGGAAAATATGTATTTATTTGGCCGTTGAAAATGATTGTTTCTATGGGATCACCACAGATGATAGACAACGTTATTAAACCATGGATGTCAATTGCGCCTAACAATTGAGACAGCTCAAAACTTAGTAGCTTTGTAGCGTAATACAATGCTGTGTTTTTTACGCACAAATAAGTGCATAAAATTGATAATTAATCTTGCTTGTGAATTATGCTACAGGAAAAAATGTTTAATCATATTTTGGCGTTAAAAAATGACGGTTTCTTGGGATCAACCACAGCTGAAAAAACAACGCTTAATTAACCCCTCGGATGTAGATTAGCGCCATACAATTGAGAGCACCACAAAATTTGTAAGATTTGTGTAAAGGGCGTGTTACATAGGCGTGTTTTTTACGCTACCACAAAAAGAGATAAAATTTTGTTAAATTAAACTATTCGCTTGTGAATTATGCTACAGGAAAATGTATATATTTTGGCGTGCAAAATGACGGTTTCTTGGATCTCAACAGTGAAAAACAACGCTTAATTAACCCCTGGGATGTAAATTGCGCCAAAGATATTGAGCCTCAACAAACTAGTAGCTTTGTAGCGTGTTACAATGCGGTGTTTTTTTACGCCACCACAATAAGAGACAAAATTGTAATTAAACTACTCTTGTGACTTATGCTACAGGAAAATGTATATAATTTGGCGTTGAAAATGACGGTATATTGGGATCACCACTGCTGAAAAAACAACGCTTAATTAACCTGGATGTAAATTGCGCCAAACAATTGGCCACCAAAACTAGTAGCTTTGTTGCGTGTTACAATTGCACACCCCCCCCCAGGTGTTTTTTAAGCCACACAATAAGAGACAAAATTGTAATTAACATTCGTTGTCGAATTATGCTACTGGAGAAAAGTGTATATATTTTTGGCGTTGAAATGGATCGGTTTCTTGGAATCACCCAGCTGAAAAAACAACGGCTTAATTAACCCTGGTTGTAAAATTGTGCCAAAGAATTGAGCCACCCTCAAAACTTAGTAGCTTTGTAGCGTGTTACAACTGCGGTGTTTTTTACGCACACAATAAACGAGATAAAATTGTAATTAACCTTTGCATTCTGAAATATGTAAAGGAAAATATGTATATCTTTTTGGTGTTGAAAATGACGTCTTCTTGGGATCACACAGCTGAAAAACCAACGCTTAATTAACCCCTGGATGTAAATTGCGCCAAAGAATTGAGACAACACTAATCTAGTAGCTTTGTAGCGTGTTACAATGGCATGTTTTTTTACGCTTACTCAACAAGAGATAAAAATTGTAATGTAAACCTTCGCGTGTGAATTATGCTACAGGAAAAAATGTATCATATTTTGGCGTTGAAATATGACGGTTTTCTTGGGTTCACCACAGCTGAAAAACAACCTAATTAAACCCCTGGATGTAAATTGTTTTTTTTTTACGCCAAAAGAATTTGAGCAACCACAAGAACTCGTAGGCGTTGTAGCGTGTACAATGCGGTGTTATTGGTCACTACACATAAGAATAAAATTGTAATTAACTTTGCTGGTGTATTTATGCTACACGGAAAATGTATATATTTTGGGTTGAATAGTGGTTTCTTGGGTCACCCAGCTGAAAAACAACGCTTAATTTAACCCCTGGATGTAAATTGCGCCAAAGAATTGAGCCTCCACAAAATAGTAGCTTTGTGCATGTTACAATGCAGGTGTTTTTTTACGCCAAACAACAACGAGCATTAAATTATAATTAACCTTCCGCTTGTGAATTACTGCTACAGGAAAAAATGTATATATTTTGGCGGGCAATTGATGGTTTCTTGGGATCACACAAGCTGGAAAAACAACGCTTATTATACCCCTGGATGTATAATTGCGCCAAACAATTGGAGCCCACTCACAAACTAGTAGTTTGTAGCGTGTTACAATGGACGTGGTTTTTTACGCCTACACAAAACAAGAGATAAAATTGTAATTAACCTTTACTTGTGATTATGTACAGGAAAAATGTATATATTTTGACGTTTGAAATGACGGTTTCTTGGGATTCACCACAGCTGAAAAAACAACGCTTTAATTAAAACCTGGATGTAAATTGCGCCAAAGATTGAGCCACCACCAATCTAGTAGCTTTGTAGGAGGTTACAATGCGGTGTTTTTTTACGCCACACAATAAGAGATTAAAATTGAAATTAACCATTTGCTTGTGAATTTTGCTACAGTTAAAAATGTTTATATATATTTTGGCGTTGAAATTGGGACGGTTTCTTTGGGATCACCACAGCTGACAAAACAAAACGCTTAATTAACCCCTGGATTGTAAATTGGCCCCAAAACTTTTGAGCCACCACAAAACATAGTAGCTTTGTAGCGTGTTAAATGGCGTGTTTTTACGCTACAGGAACAGAGAAAATTGTAAGTAACCTTCGCTTTTGAATTATGCTACAGGAAAAATGTATATATTTTGGGCGTGAAAATTCACGGGTTTCCTTGGGATCACAACAGCTCAAAAACAACGCTTAATTAGACCCCTGGATCGTATATTGCGCCAAACAATTGAGCCACCCATACTAGTAGTTTGTAGCGTGTTACAATGGCGTGTTTTTTACGCTACACAACAAGAGATTAAAATTGTAAGTTAACCTTCGCTTGGGAATTATGCTACAGGAAAAATGAATATATCTTTTGGCGTTGTAATGACGGTTTATTAGGATCACCACAGCTAAAAACAACGCTTAATTAACCTATGGAGTAAATTGCGCCCAAAGAATTGAAGCCACCACAAAACTAGTAGCTTTGTGGTGTTACAATTGCGTTGTTTTTTACGACACACAATAAGAGATAAAATTGTAATTAACCTTTGATTGTGAATTATGCTACAGGAAAATTAATATATTTTTGGCGTTGAATATGACGGTTTCATTGGATCACCACAGCTGCAAAACAACGCTTATTAACCCCTGGATGTAAATTGCGCCAAACAATTGAGCCACCCACAAACTAGTAGCTTTTGTAGAGGTGTTACAATTGCGGTGTTTTTTACGCAACATAAAGAGATAATTATTGTCAATTAACGTTTGCTTGTGGAATTATGATACGGGAAAAATTTATATATTTTGGCATTGAAAATGAGGGTTTTTGGGGATCCCACAGCTAAAAAAACAACTTAATTAACCCTGAATGTAAATTGCCCCAAAAAATTTAGCAGCCAAAAAAGAAGTGGATTTGTATTGTAAAAAAACCGTTTTTTAAATGAATAAACAGGAACGGGTTAGACCCCCCTTTGGAAATTTTTAATGTGCTGTGCGCAGATAGGATTTAAAATGTTTGCAGTGCATGGATCCCACTGGTTTTTCAGACCAATACCCCAAAAAAACAGAATAGAATTAAAGGAAGCAGCTTGGACAATGAGACCCCCCAAACAAAAATGCAGTATAAAAATCATTTTTCTTTAATTGTTGACATTTTTATCGAAAAAGTTGAAACGGCAGGTTTTTATGGTGATAAAAATTTTTCCCGTCATGCGATAATTAAGTTAAAATTGGCATCATTTTTTAAATCGCGTTTTTTTCGGGCCCCCCTTAATTTTGGGCGGCCAGCAAATCAAATACGAATAGAGGGGGTGACATGTGTGGCAACGTCATGACGGGATGTGTATGGTTGGTTTGGGGAAAATACATGACCTCGTTTTACATAGAACGCTTTTTCCCTGTTTCACCTAGTGTCCTCAGCGTCTCATAGGGAAAGGGACCTGGCTCTGTCGGGCCCAAAAAGTCAGCGAAATTTAGTCTATTTCTGCACAGAGAAACATATACTTATTAGCTGTGATCGTCCATTTAGTTAGATTAGAGATTTTGAAGAATTTATGTAGTTAGCTTACGAGAATTTTAAAGAGCATCATACCCTGGTAAATTACGGCCTGGTGGGAGCGGGGGGGGGGGCCCCGCGGGCGCGGAAAACAGACAAGCTCTTATCTATAAAGAACATTGGATAACATTCACCACAGACTTAGTGTACAACATGTGTAGTGGAATATTCTTTATTATTAACAGTTTGCAATTGTAAATATTTCCTGGATATTGGGCAGCCTGAATTATATTGGATAAACATCATTTCTAGTAACTGCAGGTCTCTTTGTTAGCTGCAAAACTTCCACTTTTATTCATCAGTTATACATTTCAGATAGGTGTTCATTTAATTTTTGTGACTGTTTGTATATTCCACCTTGCAAATTAATTACAATCCAGCCAATCTTGTAGTCAGCTCAGGTTGTTTTGTTGCCAAAAAAACCGTTGTATCGTACGGAAAACATCCCACAGTTACGTGTTTTTTTTGGACTTTTGCGCCCCAGTAAGTACTGTTCATTGACGCGCATTTACGTCATCTTAAAACAGCAATTCTATATTCTCACCACAGGTGAATTGAAAGGTGCAAAAAATCCCATTATTATCATCAAAAACTCATTACAGTATACGTTGTTTTTTGACTTTTGCGCCACCCTAGTATGTTCAATGACGCAGCATTTACGTAAAATCTTTTAAAAACAGCAATTCTATATTCACCACAGGTGAATTCGAAAGGTTGCAAAAAATACATTTTTATATCAAAAACATAACAGTTACGTGTTTTTTGAACTTTTGGCCACTCCATTACTGTTCATTGACGCAGCATCTACGTAAACTCTTAAAAACAGCAATTCTATATTTCACCACAGGTGAATTGAAAGGTGCAAAAAATACCGTTTATTATTATCAAAACGTATCAGTTCGTGTTTTTTGGACCTTTTGCGCACCCAGTACTGTTCATTGACGCAAGCATTACGTAATTCCTTAAAACAGCATTTATATTCACCACGTCGTGAAGTTGAAAGGTGTCAAAAAAAATACTGTTTATTATATCAAAAACATAACAGTTACGTGTTTTTTGGATTTTGCGCCACACACAGTACTGTTCATGGACGCAGCATCTGCGTAAATTCTTTAAACAGACAATTTCTATATTCACCACAGGTGATTGAAAGGTGCCAAAAATTACGTATATTGATATCCAAAACATAACAGAATTACGTGGTTTTTTTTGACTTTTGCGCCACCCGGCTACTGTTAATTGACGCAGCATCTACGTATATCTTAAACAGCAATTTATATTCACCAATCAGGTGAATTGAAAGGTGCAAAAAATTACAGTTTATTATATCAGAAACATAACAGTTACGTGTTTTTTGACTTTTGCGCCACCCAGTACTGTACATTGACGCAGCATATAGGTAAAACTTAAAACAGCAATTTTTTCTTTATTCACCACAGTGTGAATTGAAAGGTGCAAAAAATACCGTTGATTTATTATCAAAACATAAAAGTTACGTGTTTTTTTGACTTTTGCGCACCCAGTCTGTTCATTGACGCAAGATCTACGGTAAATCTGTAAAAACAGCATTCTATATTCACCACAGAGTGATCTTGAATGGATGCAAAAAATACCGTTTATTATATCAAAACATAACAGTGACGTGTTTTATTAATTTTGCGAACCCAGTACTGTTCATTGAGCAGGAATCTACGTAAATCTAAAACAGCAATTCTATTTCACCCACAGGTGGAATTGCAAGGTGCAAAAAATACCGTTTATTATCATCAAAACATAACAGTTACGTGTTTTTATGACTTTAGCGCACCAGTACTGTTCCATTGACGCAGCATTAGTAAATCTTAAAGACAGCAATTCTTTATTCACCACAGGTGAATTGAATGGTGCCAAAAATAAGTTTATTATACAAAACATTATCAGTTTAGTGTTTTTTGATTTTGAGAACCCAGTACTGTTCATTGCGGCAAGCATCTACGTATATCTTAAACTAAGCAATTATATATTCACCAACGGTTTGATTGAAAAGGTGCCAAAAAATACCGTTTATTATATCAAAACATTACAGTTTGCGTGTTTTTGTCTTTTGCAACCCCAACGTACGTGTTCATTGACGCCCAGCATCTAAGTAATGTCTTTAAAACAGCGCAATTCTATATTCACCACAGGTGAATTGAAAGGTACAAATAATAAATAAACCGTTTATTATATCTCAAACCTACAGTTACGTTGTTTTTTGACTTTTGCGCCACCCAGTACTGTTAATTGAAGCAGCATCTAAGTAAATCTTAAAACAGCAATTCTATATTCACCACAGGTGAATTGAAAGGTTCAAAAAATACCGTTTATTATATCAAAAACATAACAGGTTACGTGGTTTTTGACTTTTTGCGCAACCAGTATGTTTTCATTGACGCAGCATCTACGTAAAAATCTTAAAAACAGCAATTCATTATTCACCACAGGGTGATTGAAAGGGTGCAAAAAATACAGTTTATTATATCAAACATAACAGTTACCGTGTTTTTTGAATTTTGCGCACCCCAGTATACGTCATTGACGCTGCGATCTACGTAAATCTTAAAACAGCATATTCTACTATTCACCACAGGTGAATTGATAAGGCTGCAAAAATATCCGTTTATTATATACAAAACACTATCAGTACGTGTCTTTTTGACTTTTATTGCGCACCCAGAGTACTGTTCATTGACGCCAGCATATACGTAAATCTTAAAAACAGCAATTCTATATTCACACAGGTGAATTGAAAGGTGCAAAAAATACAGTTTATATGTATCAAAACATTAAAAACAGCTTTACGTGTTTTTTGCAACTTTTGCGCACCCAGTACTGTTCATTGACGCAGCATCAACTGTAAATCTTAAAATCAGCAATTCTAAAATTCACCACAGGTGAATTGAAAGAGTGCACAATCAAATACCGGTTTATTATATCAAAACATATACAGTTACGTGTTTTTTTGAATTTTACGACCGTACTGTTCATTGACGCCAAGCATCTACGTAAATCCTTAAATCAGCATTCTATATTCACCAAAGGTGAATGAAAGGCTGCAAAAATACCGTTTTTTATATCAAAACATAAAAGAGTTACGTGTTTGTTTTGACTTTTGCGCACCGCCAAGTACTGTTCATTGACGCAGATCTACGTAAATCTTAAAACAGCACTTCTTGATTCACCAAAGGTGATTGAAAGTGCAAAAAAATACAGTTTATTATATCAAATACATAACAGTTACGTGTTTTTTTGGGACTTTTGCCCAGTCCAGATTTGTGATAGACACCTTGCAGTTAATTTTGAATCCAGCAATTTTGTTTTGATTAGAGGGAATTTGAGAATAGCTGTGATTTGCCTGTCTTTCTTTTATTAGAGACTTTCCAAAAACTAATTCCATACCTTCTCAAATTTTTATATTTCTGGACATGGAGCGAAATGCAGGTTGTAAGCGAGCCAAAGAGAGGGGGGTAGCCATGGAGGTAGCGGTACGCGAGGAAGGTGCTCTTCCAGTGCTAGGCGACAACCGCTGCCAGCGGATCGTCAGTTGCACGGACCATCAGGCCTGTCATCGCTGGGTCAGGGCACCTGTGAATCTAAGTAACGAACATCGTGCCAATCTGTCCTTCAGTGGTTAATGCAACCTGCATCTAGCGAGTCTTACCTCCTCGTCCTCCCAGTCACGGCCAGCCTAAATTTGTCACTTCAGCATCCATCTGCATCCGTCCAACAATGAAGTAGCCCAAATGTCAATCGTTGTACCCACACTGTGGAATAATCCATTCGTGCTGAAGACCTCTTTGTTGATGACAAATTGCGGTTGGGGTCAGAAAGGCTCATGTTAAAAAGATCAAAGAGGATGATTTAGTTAGCTCTGACGCCCAGTTACTGACTTGCCATCAGAGGAGGTGAAGGAAGCCGGTCTTCGGCAAAAATCACGAGACCGCGGTCATCGGAAAACGCATTGCAGTGCCCCTTGATTGTAGCCCGCTGCTTCTGGATGCCGAATAGTCAGGACGACCAAGGTCCTGTGTTGATGATTGATGATGTGACGACATTGCGGATCCATCCCTGGCTTTCCGCAGAATTTGCTTCTGCGATGCGCTTGCATCAGTGGACGAGGAGGTCAGACGCATGGGGTAGTGTCAATACGGGTCCCGCCACAAAAAGGGACGAGGGCCGCTGGTCGCAGAAGTAGCAGATATGATTCCGCCAGCCACGGTCAGCGCAAACCCGGGCTCCTCTCGCTTATCGCAGTCAAAAAAGGTCCAGGACCTCTCAAGCCTGGGTCTTCTTTGAGCAAGCCTCTGATTAACCCGCGATGTCAATTTTCCCGCCTTGCCGTAAACGCATATGTAGAGGCAAGGAACCTTAAGTGGTAAACCCACAACCACCATGTCTAGTCCACATGCTGCGGAATCGTATGAGTTGAAATGGAGGGAACACTTGACCAAAAAGGCAAGACCGCGCGGGCTCCAACCACTGTTCACACCCTCTGTCTACGCCTCCTCCTTCTCCGCCACCACCATGCGTTCCTCAGCTGCCCATGTCTCTCAGAGTCTTGATCAGGGGATCAGCCTACGCTTCAGCCTCCACCGTCGCCTCCCGAGTACCACCAGACCCACAGAGACCCATCCTAACCCTTCTCCTGTCCGACAGTTTGACGACCTGCACCGCCGTACATGCGGCCAGTCTAGCAGCCAGCCTTCGGTTTCCATGGTTTGGGGCAGCAGAAAGAAAAGAAAACACTTTAACCAACCCATCCCAAAGACAAAAGCCTGAATGTCGGCATTGCCAGGGTTTTGGCCTTGGAATATGTTGCCTTTCGTCTCTGGTGGACACAGATGGGTTCCGCCACGTCATGGCCACTCGACCAGCCCCCCAATACCAGTTGCCGAGCAGGGCATTTCTTTGCCAGAAAAGCCGTCCCTGCCTGCCAAGCCACGTGTCATCTAAAATTTCAAGCGGTTTGTCTGCATCTGTGTCCGGAAAGTCCATATCACAACTGACACATGGACTAGTAAGTAACGGACAGGCAGCTATATCTCTGTGGACAGCTCACTGGGTGAGCTGGGTGGATGTCTATGGGGGTGACGGTGGGCTTCAGGCTCGGCGCACACTCTTCAAAACGCAGGGATGGTGCACAGGGCTCTTTCCCCCAAGGTCCTTGGATGGCTTATCACGTGACCAGAGACACCAGGCCGAGTTGAAATTAATCTGCCTTGGAGGGCCGTCCACACCACAGGTCAGGAGCTCTACCAAGTGGACGGGCTCTAAGCAAACACGCTCGAACCGAGGCGCTAGGCTGGGTGACACGAACATTGGCCAGGCAAAGGTGTGTGGCAGCATAACGGGCCGAAATCTGTGGCCGCCTTACGGATAGGTAGGTGGAGCATCATACCCTTGCCTGACACATGTCGATGAACCTTGTCGTCCAGGAAAATTTCTAAAGAGCTACCAGGGTATGGATGCTGCTGAAAGGAAGGCTCGAGGTTGAGTTCGCACTTCCGCCGTATACACCCTGCTTCGTTCCCGCAGTCTGCGTTATTGCCGCGTCAAGCTCAGGCGTCCCCCGTCGAACCGATTCATTGTTGACGTACTGGCAAACAGCTGGAATTCACCCTCCACATGCTCCTCCAGCGATTGTCCGGCCAGCAGCTGCAATTGCCATTTCGCAGTTACGACAGTGACAGCAATGGCCTGACAAGCAGCTCGGTACAGACTCGGGGGTGTTGAACCACCGAGAGTGGAGGCAGGTGTGAAAGAGCTGCTGCACCATCTCCCAAGTTTTGAAGAAGCCCGCCCCCCCCCCCCCCCCCCCCCACCCCCACACGCCCCCCACCAAAATGGTCGTGCGCGTGGACAATGCCCTTCGTCTGCTATGAGCATTGTGGTGATCTTAGTTCTGGAACGATCGCTTGGACACTCTGAAACAACAGGTCCCGCCAGCGACGGAGGAGGAGACGGAACACAGATGCGGCACGGACGCTCTTTCTCTCAGTCCAAAATCCATCAAGCACGACAGGGTTTTACAATTTCATGGTCTTTCATTCAGGCAAGTGGTTCGGGGTCCTGAGCTAGTGCAAGGTTGGCGCATTAAGCTCTCAGGGTTCATCTCTCAGGCAAGCCAGGGCTGTGTTGAAGCTGTGCGGAAAGGCAGCGGAGGAGGAGGAGGAGGATGGCTTTTCCTAGACACCCGATGTTACGTAAGTCCTGCCTTGGAAAGGAGGTGCGCGGCGAACTTTGAGGCGGAGGAGGAAGTGAGGGAAGATAGTTTGCTAGTGCCCCTAGACCCAGGAGGCTTGGGAAATCAAGGCTCCATCTCTTCACTGAGTGCTTGGGATGCTCCATTTACTCCAAACATGATCTCGCATTAGGACCATCTAATAGAAACAAACAGATTACTGGGTGGCCACCCTCTGGGGATCCCGGTACAAAACATAAATCTGCACTTTCTTCCACCCACCTCAAATAGAGAGTAAAATGCAGGAAATGGAGGACCTTGACTGATTGATCAACTGGAGACATCTCTGTTGCGTCTGCTTCACGTTCCCAAACATGTCACGGTTGGAACAACATCAGCGACCGTGACAGCTGTAGTAGTGACAAAGTAGCGTAGAGTGCAGCAGCAGCAACGGTGAGAAGCCTATATCGGGCTGGAACTATGCAATCTTTGTTTTACCACCTCACCAACGCATGCAATGCAGGGCACACATACAAAACACAGAGATCAGCTTAAGATCATGGTGAACGACTATCTGTCTCAACACCGATGGTTTTTGAATGAGTTCCAGGCAACAATAGACTTACTGGGTATCAAATGGACGAATGCTCCGAGGCTGGCTCGTCAGCCATAGAGGTGTTGTTCCTGCCCAGCCAGCCAGGTCATATCTGAGCGGACCTCTCAGCACAGCTGGAGGAGTCATTTTACAGACAAACGCATCCGGCTTTCACTGAGATTAATGTGGATAGGTTTGACTTTCATCAAGATGAAATCAGGCATGGATCTCTGATGATGTTGTGGCCCCACATTGCGAGTGTCACCGATTAGATTGCCGGTCTAACTTTCACACTTCCTTTAGTCAAACAGAAATGGTCTCTTGAAACCTTTTTTTTTAAATGTTCATATCTTACTGCAATTTGTATTTCATCTTTTCCCACAGTTCATTTCTGATGGTTTTGCTGTGAGGAGACTGTAAAAGACAGCAAGGTTTCATGGACAACCACCGTATTCCATTTACTCCTTTATCATAAGAAGGTTTTCGCATTGTCAATGGTTTTGAGGTCATGTTGCTGTGAGATTAACAGAATATAATCATGGTCCTTTGGAACAGAAATGTCGAATTCTAGTTGCGGCATCTTCTACCTCACAAATTCTTTAATTGTGGATGAGAAAGTCATACTTTATAATTTTTTGGGGTCATGTTGCTGTGAGATACAGCTACTAGTCATTGGTCCTTTGGAATAGAGAATGGGGCTTCTAAGTGGCTTTCTCCCTCAAATTTGTTAACAGTGGCTGAGAAGTCATTTTTATATTTTTTGGGTCATGCTGCTTTGAAAATTCAGCAATACTACAGATCTTATTATAAAAAAAATGTTGTTTCTAACAGACATTTGTTTTCACAATTGGAACAAAGTGGCTCAAGGGTCATGCTTTGAATTTTTGGGGGCATTTTGCTGTGGACATGCAGCTATACTAAGGTCCTATCTTCCTATGAAAAATGTTGTTTCTAACAGGACATTTGTTCTTCACAATTGACCAAAGTGGCTCAAGGGTCCATGGACTTTGAATTTTTGGGGGCATTTTTGCTGTGACATGCAGCATATACTACAGGTCCAATTCTTAAAAAATGTTGTTTCTAACAGACATTTTTCTTCACAATTGTCAAGAGTGGCTAAAGGGTGATGGTGCTGTCCAGAAACAGGAATAGGTAGATTAGGTACACTGTTAATGGACACATATTGCACAAAGACTTGTTTTGGCAAGATCTTTAACATAGCTATCAACGTCCCTGTATTGAGACAACCATTTAATACAATGAAAAAAAGAGAAACAAGACTGGTGGGATTCCATCCAATTTTAAAAATGTGTTTTCTAGAATTTAAAAGTACTAAAAAACTTTGCATGTACAAAGAATAGCTGTTTAAAAAAAATTCTCTGAATTGTACAAGGGAGGGTACAGGAAAACTTGAAGATGGTTAGGTTATTCAGGAACATGGAGTATGGAGACGACAGAGAACAAAGTACAGAGACCCATTTCCTCCAGCACGTTGAGTAAAAATGAGGAATAGAATGCCAAGATAAAGGGCACCTGGGTGTACAGGAGCGGTAAACACAGTATTCCAAGTGAAAAGCTCAATGGTCCACACTCATACGGAGGGGCAAGCGTACCCAGGTATTGGATCTGTGTACAGAGGAAGGTGGTAGTTCGCCACCTTCCGCTTTCCACACTCTGCTTCTGACGGACAGTTTTCGTTGCTGCGTCATCAAGGGCATTCATTTTAACCCTGCGTGTTTAATAGATGACGGAGCCAGCCTGGACTTTCACAGCACCACTGTAACTCCGCCCTAGGTCATGCTGTGGCCCAAGGAAGGTATAGTCAATGTCCAGTTCTACTAAAATGGTGGTTGAAAGGACTCCTTTTTCTTGCGGCAACTTTTTAAATGTGGGGTCATGCAGGTTTGGGTTTGGGGCTCATGCTGTGGCCCAGGACAGGTATAGTCAATGTCCAGTGAAACTAAAAAGATGGTGCGTTTTGATAAAGACTCCTTTTTCCAGCACTTTTTAAATGTGGGGGTCATGCAGGTTGGGGCTCATGATGTGGCAAGGACAGGTTTAGTCAATGTCCAGTGAAACTAAAATGGTGGTTGAAAGACTCCTTTTTCCGGACACTTTTTAAAATGTGGGGTCATGCAGGTTTTGGGGCTCATGCTGTGGCCCAGGACAGTTTATTGTCAATGTCCAGTGATGAAACTAAAAATGGTGGTTGAAAAGTCTCCTTTCTCCGGCACTTTTTAAATGGTGGGGGTCATGCAGGTTTGGGGCTCATGCTGTGGCCAGGACAGGTATAGTCAATGTCAGTGAAACTAAAATGGTGGTTGAAAGACACCTTTTTCCAGACTTTTTAAATGTTGGGGGGTCTTGCAGGTTGGGGCTCATGCTGTGGCCAGGACAGGTATAGTCAATGTCAAGTGAAACGAAAATGGTGGGTTGAAAAGTCTCCCCTTTCTCCGGCACTTTTTTATACTGTGGGTGTGCATTGCGGTCTTGGGGCTCATGCTGTGGCAAGGACGGTTTAGTCAATGTCCACAGCTGAAAAACTAAAATGGTGGTTGAAAGACTCCTTTTCCCTGGCACTTTTTAAAACTGTGGGGTCAGACAGGTTTAATGGTCATTATGCGTACAGGGACAGATATAGTTAGTGTCCAGTTCAACTAAAATGGTGGTTGAAAGACTCCCTTTTTGCGGGGCACTTTTTAAATCTGGGGGTCATGCAGGTTGGGGCTCATGCTGGGTGCCGTTCCAGGACAGGGATATTCAATGTCCAGTTCAGAGTAAGATGATGGTTCAAATCATACTGCCTTCTGGCGCTTTTTAATTTGTGGGTGTGATGCAGGTTTAAGGGTCACGGCTGTGGTTACAAGACAGGGATAGTGTATGGTCTTTCTGTGACTTTTTTCTTGTGACTTTCTTTTTATACATAAGTGTGTTGCTATGATGTAGCACGATCCATTTGACTGTTGTGGATGTTAATTTCAGCCTTCTCCAGCCTTGTTTGGGTGTATAAGAAGCGTGGTTGTTGCCTCCCATACGACTTTAATGGTTAAAATCGTCATCTAATCCGATGTCAACTATCGAAACAACCATTATCGATAGCGGCCGATATCGACTATCGATCGATCTCGATAGCCACGCAATACGCTCAACACTTATTCAGTAACAAATCAGCGCCGCGGCAGGCACCTTCCATGCTGATCAGTACAGTGAGAGCGGTAATGAGCTCTAGCGTCGCGCCCGGACTTTTATAGTGCTGGGTGACGTCACAGAATCCCCGCGGTCTCTGATTGGCTTTAATCTCTGCACTTTGTATTTTTTTTTTTTTTTTCATGCAGGCTATGCCCTTTCTTCTCCTCCAGTGTGCTTTGACCCCATGTAGCGCCATGTGCTCGCAGCCGTTTATCAATCAATATAGACACTTCGTTCACCAGAAGTCCCACAATCTTCGACCTCGTTCAGAACCGAAAGTTTTCCTGAAATTCTAACGAATTCCCATTAGTTAGAAATCAATTACGCCCATTCTTAATTATCAGATCTAAAAGCGCTGATGAAACCTTCTCTAAAAAATAAATCAGTTAATCCAGAACAGGGACCCAATTATAACACTTGAGAGAAAAATTGACCCAATCATCTCAAGGCGGGACGTTCAAAATACAGTAAAAAGGCCAGAAAAACGAGTGATTGGTTGAAGTGGCGGGCGGCTCGTCAGCCTTATGCCCAATAAGAGCGAGAGCCTACTTTCTCATAGAGTTCTATGGGAAACAGAAATGCAGTGAGAGCTTCTGTTTTGTGACTGGGCTAAGTTATAAGAGGCGCGGTTATTTGGACCAAATGGACGTAGAGGGCGAGCGACGCTCCTATGGGTTTTCTACATTGCAATCTGAAATAAAACTGTACATGGCCGAAAAATAAAATTATAAGACTACCAGAAGTGTCCGATGTGTATATAAAATAATTAATATTGGGGGGGGGTACCGAAAAAACAGTATTAATTCATAAAATAATGTTTATTTTTCTATTTTTGTTATCCAAGGATCATATGAGTATGGGTGTAACGACAATAAAAGAAATAAACAGGATTTTTTTGATGTATATTTTTTTTTCTTTACTCCATATTATTATAATTTTAAGTATTATTAGGGACAACGTCTGTAGTCTTATCATTTGATTTTCGGCCATGTACAGTTTTTATTTTCCGCATGCATTATCAAAAACCCCCTTAGGAGGCGTTGCCGCCGCTCTCCCATTGGTCCAAATAAACGAGCCTCTTTTAACTTAGCCAATCACAAACAGAGCTCGACTATGCCATTTCTTTTCCCATAGAAACTATATGAGAAAAGTAGCTCGCGCTTGCTGATTGGCTAAGTGGTCGAGCCCCGCCGCTTCAACCAATCAGCTCATTTCTGCCTTTTTTATGTACTTTGGAACTGTTCGCCGCCTTTGATTCTGATTGGTCAATAGGTCTCAAGGTTTTTATTGGTTCACTGTCGCTCCTATTTTGTTTGGCCGGTTTGTATGTCGACCAATGAGAATAGCTTTCAGAATTTGAATTACTGAATTTTCCCGGCAATTTCCAATATCCTTATTTCTTGAATTTGGATATGGAAAGTGATTTTGTTTTATGTATTTTTTTATTTTTTAGGTTTCAAAGCTCTTTTTCTGAGAATGTTGAAATGCCTTTATAAAACGATTTTTGATTCAGGGGACTCCGGCACCGACCTTGTGGAGCATGACTCCTCGCTGTTTTCCAGCCTGTATCGCATCGGAAACAGATTTTTTGGCGCAGTCACGACACAGCGACATGTCCCCGCTCTGTGCCACTCACAATGGCAGGCGCAGGGAACTTTTTCCCTGATTGTCGAGTGCACCTCCTCGGACGGCGAATCATAGGCGCAGCGCACACTGAACATCAGTTCCCGCACTTCGCCTCCCACCACTGGCGAGATGCGGGCAGAAGTTTGCCCGCATGTATGACCGGCCACTACTTCCGGCGGCGAATCTTAGGCGCAGCCCTGCTCTTGTGCCCTAAGTCCAGCACTGCGCCTCCAAACCACTGGCGAGGCGCCGGCGGACTTTACATTGAATAAATATATGAGCAGCGGCCCCCGCGCGACATAAATCAGGCGCAGATTTCGCTGGAAAACCGGCGGAAAGGTGCTCCCGATAGTGGCGAGCTTCATACATGTTGCCCAAAGTTTCTTTTACTGAGTACAACTGCAGAAAAATACTTAGTTAACCCTTGGATGTAAATTGCGCAAAAGTATTGAGCAACCAAAAACTCCCAGCTTTGTAGCGGTTTACAAAGGCGTGTATTTTACGCTACACAACAGTGAATAAAATTGTAATTAAACCTGCGCTATGTGAATTATGATACAGAAACAATGTTCTTTTTTGCGGTGAAAAACGACGGTTTATTTTAGTCAATTCCTTAACGGGGATGTTACCTCTGTGGTCCCTATATTTATGGACTGTCAATAAATGTTTGGTAACCTTTTGCAACATTTGAATCTGCTTGTTGTTTGTTGTGTTTATTTTAAGTCAATCACAACAGCAGAAAACAACGCTCATTTAAACCCCTGGATGTAAATTGCGCAAATGAATTGAGCCAGCCAAAAACTACCAGCTTGTATCATGTTTACAATGGAATGTATTTTACGGTACACAGCAAGAGAAAAATTGTAATTAACCACGCTTTTTATTTAGCTACAGCCAAAATTCTTTTTTTGGGATAAAAAACGGTTTATTTTAGTCACCCCAACACAAACAACCTTAATTTAACCCCCGGAAAAATTGCGCAATAAATTGAGCTGCCAAAAAAAACCGCTTTGTAGCTTTACAATGGTGTTATTTTACGTACCAGCAAAAAAAAACTTTTAATTAAACCTTTTTGTAAAAATGCTACAGGGAAAAAGTCTTTTTTGGCGTGAAAAAGCGGGTTTATTTTAGTCACCAAAACAGAACAACGCTTTAATTTAAACCCCGGATGTAAAATTTCCAAAAAAATTGAGCAGCCAAAAAAATACCAGTTTGGGAGCGTGTTACAATGGCGGGATTTTTCGCTACACAACAAGGAAAAACTTTTTAAATTTCCTTCGCTTTTGAATTAGGTTCAGGAAAAAATTTTCTTTTTTGGGGTGAAAAAAACGGTTTCTTTTAGTCACCACAGCAGCAAACAACGCTTAAAAAACCCCTGATTAAATTGCGCAAAAAAGAATTGAGCACCAAAAAAGAAGTGGTATTTTTTTATTTTAAAAACGCTGTTTCTTAAATGAATAAAAAACGGAACAGGCTTAGCTCCCCCTTGGATATTAATGTGCTGTGGCAATAGAAATTTTTTATTTTTATTATTTTATTTTTTAGACGCCATTTTTCCAGGGGGCTGTACATTAAGAGGGTTTTCAAACCCTAAAAAAGTCAAACAAATTCAATGCACATATTACAATCAACTGGCAACAGAGGAGAGAGAACCCCGCCCCGAAGGCTTACAACTACAAGGGTGGGGGGGAAAAAGACAAAGGGGGGGCAGACATGTTTGTGAAGGGTAAGGACAGAAGGGGGGATAAAGTTTATAGGCTATCCTGAAGATATGGGTTTCAGTTTCTTTTGAAGCTGGTAAAATGGAGGAAGTATATGGTTTGGGGCGGAGTTTTATGTGGGGGAAGCACAGGAAAATCTTTGGAGACGGTTGTGTGAAGAGC
>JAODAL010057796.1:0-22460 GCA_025379985.1 Phyllomedusa bahiana | reverse complement strand
GGGGCCCCGGGGGCGAGGGCACTCCCTCCGGGGCCCACAGCGCTTGGGGGGGCCCCCCGGGGGTTTTCCCCGGGCCCCCCGGGGCCCCCAGTCCGAGCCTGTCTGTATGTAGGGTTCATATGTTTGGAGCACTTTTCTGAGTGAAAGGTTAGAAAATACTAAAAGGGGATCCTTAAGTGACAGTGGAAGCCCTACTTTACCTCCCTTAAGCGATTGGCAGATTTCCCTGTATCAGTGTGCATACAGAGCAAACTGTCAATCACTGTGGGTTGTCTCACCACGTTGTTTCAGAGCCAATAGCAATTCGATTCATCCCTGCGTATTTTGGTCAAGCGTGTGGGTTCTAGGGAGTGATTAGCATATTAGTTCGGCATCCACAGCTCTTCTAATAGGACAAACATGAGAGCTGGAGATGTTATCCATAGGTGCAGAGAGCTACAGAGCTCAAAGTAAACGTAAAAAGGAGACTAATTACTTGTTTGAGATAGTAATTTTCTAAGCCCTACCTGTCTCATCCCTGCTATAAGATAGAGAAGCGAGAGAGGAGGCAGGACGGAATCAAGAAACCGTATGCACTAAAGCGTACATTTTTTAAACTCTTATCCCCCTCAACAAAGCCAAAAAATAAAACAATATATTTGGAAAAACTCTTCAATTACCGGTCCCTACATGTTGAAAGCTAATCTTTGTATTATGACAACTCCTTTAACCCCTTAAGGACCTTCCGTTTTTTTGGGTTAACACGTTTGTTTTTTCCTCCTCGCCCCAAAGACCAAAATTTTTTTTTATTTTTCCCCCTACTTAGGCTTTGATGGCTTTTTTTTGCAGGACAAGATGTACTGTCTAATGGTTTCATTCACTGTACCATAGAATATACCAGCAAACTGCAAAAAAAATTCTAAGTGGGGCAAAATGTGAAAAAAAAAGTACTTGCGCCATGTTTCCGGGGTTTTTTTTAAGGGCGTTTTCTGTATTCTACAGGTTGATACAATTCCAGCAATATCAAATATGTACGGTTTCTGTTATGTCTTGATACCGCAAAAAAAAAAAAAAACATTTTCGAATCTTGAAATTTACGCTGCTGCGCCATTTTCTGCAACCAATAACTTTTTTGTACTAACACCTAGGGACTTCAGTGAGGTGCATTTTTTGTGGGCTGAAGTGTACTTTTTATTGGTACCAGTGTGGAATGCATGCAACTTTTTTGATCAATTTTATTCCAATTTGTAGAGGATGTGAAATGACCAAAAAAACACAATTTTGGCGTTTGGAATTTTTTTTCTTCTATGGTGTTCAGCGTACGAGATAAATGACGTTATATTTTAATAGATGAGACTTTTTGGACGCGGCGATACCAAATACAGCATGTGTAACTTTTTCATTATTTTATTTTTTTATTTGTAAAATGGCAAAAGGGGGTGATTTTTTTTTTATACACATTAAAACTTTTTTTTTTTTTCTTTTAATTTTAGTTCCCATATGGGGCGTGATCATTTATAAAGCCTAATGCATTGTATACTGTTGCAGGAAGTAGTACTGTTTTACTACTGTAGCAGGAAGTAGTAAAACAGAAAACATGACAGCAATGGAAGCCTTCACAAGGCTTCTGGTTGCCATGTTAACTGATCGGAACCAAGCGGGGTCTCCTATCGGAGTGAGGAACAGTGCACAGCACCATTTCTTATTCATTTAGATGCCGCGGCCATGTTAAACAGGGTAAACAGCACGGGCTTGTGCCGGCTCAATCCTGCGCTTCAACCGCCAGTTGTTAGCTGCAATTTGCAGCTTATACCCGCCTGCTATGTAGCAGGATTGCGCCACGATCCCGCCACAAAGCCCCATAGTGACCCTGGGACATACTCATATGTCCAGGGTCGTTAAAGGGGTTCTTCAGGAATAGCAACAAGAAAAATACAAAAAAATATAGGAGAAGATAAAAAAAATTACTAAATACCTTTATTTAACCAAATATGCTCGTTTTGTCAAGGGGATGATCATTGGGGATAATAAAAATGGCTGCCGTTCTGTTTCTCTAACAGAAACCCGTCCTGGAATGCAGAGTACGTATCTCAGAATGGGCTGTCAGTCACTTGTTGGTCAGGCTGACTGAGCTCAACACCTTATTCAGTCAGCCTGAAAGACCTCAGAGTTTGCAAAAGCCCGTATCCCTATGAAAGGAGATCGTAGACTGCCTTATCTCTCTCCTCTGTGATCAGTCATGCTGTCATCCCAAGGGCAGAACCATCGTCATGAAGTGAAAGCAAATAACTCAGTACTCTGGAGATCCACTGTCTGCTCCTGTGTGTAGAAACAGAGATCTATATATACACACACATTAAATATCTGTATATATATATATATATATATATATATATAAATATATATATATAAAATATTTATATATATATATATATATATACATACCATACACTTTACACAGTGGGTACGGAAAGTATTCAGTCCCCCTCAAACTTTTCGCTCCTTCTTTCATTGCAGCCATTTGGTAAGATCTAAAAAGTAAATTTTTTGGCTCATTAATGTACACTCTGCACCCCATCTTGAAAGGAAAAAACAGAAATGTAGATATTTTTGCAAATTTGTTAAACAAGAGAAACTGAAATATCACTTGGTCATAAGTAGTGTAATGTTGTACCATGTTAGCCATAGAAATTAGTAGAAGAGTGAAGAAATCAGGCAATATCTTTTTGAAGCTAAGTATATTTGATGGTAAGCTTTCGAGAGTACTAGCTCCCTTCTTCAGACATGATGTTATACAAGAAACTGAAAATGTACAGACTTTTTATACACAAAATACATGGACCTTCAAAGGAACCTTTAAAAATAACAAAATGTTATTTATATGTTATTATATATATTATATAAGTAGAGAAGTCATTTACAACAGGTCAAAAAATAAACAATCTGGAAACTTGTGAGATGTGACAGAGGGATCAGTAATTATTGTTCTTATCTGTTATCAGATGTGATTTGTGGCCCTAACAGTTCACACATAGTGTGACATGAAACTGGCATGAATATTTAGTCTATTTTACAGAGTTTGAAATTTTTGTATTAATTTAAATTAACATTAACTCCGCTCACGTTGTGTGTTAAAAATTCCCAATAGAAAGAAAAACTGCAAATCTTCAATGGAGTGGTCTTCTCTGGAGAAGTGTGCAGCCACAGGAAGATCAGTTCTGCTGTTATTAATGGTGAATCTGTGTGAGTCGCAGAGGGAGAGGAGGGAATGGGAATTTAAATTAATACAAAAATTTCAAACTCAATCATACTTCAAGAAATCAGCCAAGATACCAAGAACAGAATAGTGGACTTGCACAAGTCTGGATCATCCTTGGGTGCAATTTCCAGATACCTGAAGGTGCCTCGTTCATCTGTACAATAAAGATGGGAATGTCCAGCCATCATACTGCTCAGGAAGGAGATGGGTGCTGTGTCTTAGAGATGAACGTACTTTGATCCGACATGTGCATATCAACCCAAGAACAAAAGTAAAAGACCTTGTGAAGATGCTGGAGGAAGCTGATAAGATTGTGTCATTATCCACAGTGAAACAAGTACTGTATCTACATGGCTTCTGCCAGTAGGAAGCCATTACTCCAAAAGAAACATATAAAAGCCAGATTAATGTTTGCAAATGCACACACAAACAAAGACCTACATTTTTGGAGACATGTCCTGTGGTCTGATGAAACAAAATTTTAAAATGATTGGCAAATAATGACCTATTTACGTTTGGAGGGAAAAGGGAAAAGCTTGGAAGCCAAAGAACACCATTCCAACTGTGAACCACAGGGGGTGGCAGCATCATGTTGTGGGCAAAATAGAGGGCATCATGAGGAAAAAAGATTATGTGGCAATTCTGAGGCAACATCACAAGAATCAGTTAAAAAGTTAAAGTTGGGCAAATGGGTCTTCCAAATGGACAATGACCCAAAAGATACTGCTAAACTGGGGTAAAATTGCTTAAGGATAACCAGGCAATGTTTGGAGTGGCATCCCAAAAGGGCCCGACTAATTCTATTGAAAATGTATGGCAAAAACTGAAAAGGCAGGTGCGAGCAAGGGGACCCACAAACATGGCTCAGTTCACAGTTCTGCCGGAGGAATGGGCCCAAAAATTTCCCACCCAACTATTGTGAAAGCTTGTGGAAGGATATCCAAAAACATAGACCCAAGTCAAAAAGTTTAAGGACAATGAACCCAAAAACAAGGGAAAAGATGTAAAACCCTTTTACTTTGCAGAAAGTAATAAAAATTCCCTTAAAAATTTCTTTTTATTTGGCATTGGCAAATATAAAAAATTTTTGAAACCTAATTTACCTAAAGGGTACTTTATTCTGATTTCATGTCAAATAGTGACATGAAAAAAAAAACTACATGTCTTTCCATATAGTTATGTAAATTCTGGGTTTAACTATTTTTTTGTTGTTTATATATATATTATATATATATATTATATATTTTATATTTATATATATATATATCATACACATATACAGTCCACTGTTGCTCCTGTGAGTAGAAACAAGATCTTAATACACGCACATTAAAAATTGAATATATAATATTTACACGGCAACACTTGCACATCATTATATATGTATATGGTGGTGTGTGGTATATATATATGTAATATATATATGTGTAATATGTGTGTGTGATATATACACACCCCCCACTTTTTATATTATATACTTCCCAGGACAACATATTATATACATGGGGGGAAATAATTATTTATCCCTTGCTGATTGTGTAAGTTTGCCACTGACAGAGACATGAACATCTAAATTTTAAGGGTAGGTTAATTTTAACTTGAGAATGAATACCCTAAAAAAAAACCCAGAAATCACATTGTAAAAATTTATTATTTATTTTTATATTATTATTATTTTGAGGCGCCTTGTTCCAGGGCGCTGTCATTAAGGGGGTTTTCTGCATAAAAAATTTTAACAAATACAATGGTACGAAAAATGATAGAAATGTACAAGGGGAAAAGGGGTCTCCCTGAGGGCTTACAATCTGGGGGGGAGGAGGGGAGAGAAAGAATTTTGTGGGCGGACATTTTTGAGGGCTGGTGTATGGTGGTGGGGTTAGGTAGGTTATGGGCTATCCTGAAAGAGGGGTTTTCATGTTGCTTTTGAAACGGGGAAATTTGGGGGAGAGTCTGATGTTTAGGTTAAGGATTCCAGAAATGGGTGAAGCAGAGTAAAATTTTGGAGATGGTTGTGTGGGAGCTGATGAAGGGGAGAAGGTTTGTGAGGAGCGGAGATTGGTGAGGGGAGGTATCTGGAGATTAAGCAAAAGGTGTTGGAGGAAAAGGTTATGGAGAGCCTTGTAGGTCAGGGTTTTAGCTTAATGGATTCGTGGGAAAAAGGGGGCCATGAAGGGATTTTTACAGAGGGGAGGGGAGAGAATATCGGGAGAAGGTGGTAAGAGGGGAGCGAGTTGGGATGTTTGAAGGAGAGCGAGAGTGGGATGGGAGGCCCCAAGAAGGAGTTTCGAGTCTAGGGGGGGGAAAAGATGAGGGGGTGGACCGCATTTTTTTAGTTCAGGGTTAAGGAAAGAGCGGATTTGTGAAAATTTTTTCAGGTGGAGGCGGCGGCAGAGGTGAGGGCTTGGATGTGGGTTTGAAGGATAAAAAAGGGCCAAGTTATCCCAGGAGCGGATGGGGGGAGGGGGGGTGTAGCCATTAACAGTGATAGAGAGACAGGTGGAGGGAGGAGGGGACATGGAAAGATGATGAGTTCGGCTTTTTTCCACATTTGTTTTAAGAGACGGGGGGAAGAAGGAGGGTATGGTGATAGCAGTTGGGATCCGGGAGAGAAGAGGTTAATATCAGGCCCCCAGTTTAAACTGTGTGGGGTCCGCGTACAGGGGGTAGGAAAGCCATGTGAGCTATGAGTAACCAAACCAAGAGTGAGATGGGGAAGAGTAGTGGGCCCAGGATGAACCCTGGGGGAACCAACAGGAGAGGCCCCGGGGGGGAGGTGGAGCAAAAGTGAGAGACGTGAAAAGCCTTAAGAGATGAGGAGGTATGCATTTTTCTGGAAATAAGTATTTATCCTCTACCAACCATTAAAAGGGTTTTAGGCTACAGACCAATTAGATGCTACTAATCAACTCGTTACCTGCATTGAAGACAGCTGCCTTAAATAGTCACCTTTATAAAAGACTCCTGTCCACAGACTCAATCAGTCAGACTCTAACCTCTACAACATGGGCAAGACCAAAGAGCTTTCTAAGCATGTCAGGGACAAGATCTTAGACCTGCACAAAGTTGGAAAGGGCTACAAAACCATAAGTAAGATGTTGGGTGAGAGTGAGATAACTGTTGGTGCAATAGTAAGAAAATGGAAGAAATAAAAAATGACTGTCGACATCGATCTGGGGCACCATGCAAAATCTCACCTCGTGGGGTATCCTTGATCATGAGAGGTCAGCTGTGAAGGTTAGAGATGCTGGCAATTCAGCAATTATAGTAGGTGGCACAGCCCCATGATTCTGGAATCACACATGTATTTTGTTCAGCATTGTTTGGTGCAGTAAGGCTGCATTCACGAATAGCGTTTTTTAACTGCATCAGAACGCAAGTAATAAAAAAACTCATGCATTTATATAAAAAAAAGAAAGTGTTTGATGGAGTCCTTTTGCAGAAGAACAAAAATTTTCTGTATTTTTTTGCGCACGGTGTTGCAGTTAAGCCATGAGTCTTTCCACTAAGCCACACCCCTTTTACAGAGGCCACGCCTCTTTTGTCAGATGAATGGCGGAAGAGACTGTTTAAAACAAATTAGTTTGTGACATTTTGTCAGGGGTGTTCTTGTTAAAAATGCAGCCCATGCCGTTGTTTTTCCTATAGGCTTCTGAGTTGGAAAAATGTTTGTAGAAATTGACAATAGAAAATAATAACCAAAAACAACACTGCAATCATTAAAAAAATGCTTTTTTTCAGAACACTGTGTGGAAGAGCCCTACAGCAAGTTACTACTCCCAAAATGCTTGCCTGAGTGGGTGCTTTGTTTTAAAAGTTGAAACATGCCCATCTGTGCTCGACTTGATGTTTATAGAACTGTGGTTATATATGAGACATAAATAATAACTGACAAGCAAGTAACAGTTCAGCAGTGTTTAATCCGATTACTTTGCAGTGTTTGCTTTATTTCTATAGCCATCATTTTGTGATGAGCCTAGTAATAGGGTGCTGTTCCTCTTATAGAAACCCACAGCTGCACTACAGGATGGACAAAAGCTGGCAGTCACTTTGGGGTTGTCTAACTCCGGGGATCTGTGGAGTATGGCATGGTACCCCAACCCTGCTCAGAAGGGAACATAAGTGCATGTTCACATGGCGTATTTGTGGGACATAATGCGGCACATAATTGCGCTGCAATACGCCCCGCAAGTACAGTAATTCATAGCTGTCATTGAGAGCTATTATTAGCTGCCGTTTTCCCCGTCATGTATTACACGCCAAGAGAAACAAGTAACATGTCACTTCTTCCCGTTGTATACGTGATAGAGAAAGTGAATGTCAGTGGGAGAGCTTTAGAAGTACACACTGGCCAGTGCATACTTCTAAAACACCCAGCATATTATTATTATTTATTTTAGAGCACCATCAATTCCAGGGCACTGTACATTCAAGGGGGTTACATACATAACATAAGTCAAACAAATACAATGGTGACAATATGTGACTATCAACTGGTACAGAGGGAGAGAGGACGCTGCCCGCGAAGGCTTACAATCTACAAGGAAGGGGGAAAGAGACAGGAGGGGAGGGGTAGACATGTTTGTGGGGTAGCACAGTGGCAGCAGGGTTATTGTTGGTTATAGGCTATCCTGAAGAGGTTGGTTTTCAGGTTGCTTTTGAAGCTGGTTAAAGTGGAAGAGAGTCTGATGTGTTGGGGCAGTGAGTTCCAGAGTGTGCGGGAAACACAAGAGAAATCTTGGAGATGGTTGTGTGAGGAGCTGACAAGAGGAGAGCAGAGAAGAAGGTCCTGTGAGGAATGGACATTGCGTGAGGGGAGATATCTTGAGATTAAGGCAGAGATGTATGGAGGAGAGAGGGGAGAGCCTTGTAGGTCATGGTTAGTAACTTGAACTGGATTCGCTGGGCAATGGGAAGCCAGTGAACGGATTGGCAGAGGGGAGAGGCAGAGGAGTAGCGGGGAGAGAGGTGGATAAGACGGGCAGCAGAGTTGAGGACGGATTGAAGGGAAGCAAGAGTGCTAGACGGGAGGCCACAGAGAAGGATGTTGCAGTAGTCTAGAAGGGAGATGACTAGGGCATGGACCAGCATTTTTGTAGTTTCATAGTTAAGGAATGAGCGGATTCAGGTGGAGACGGCAGGCAGCGGTAAGGGCTTGGATATGTGGTTTGAAGGACAAAGCGGAGTCAAGCGTTATCCCAAGGCAGCGGACTTGCGGGACCGGTGAGAGTGTAGAGCCATTGACTGAAATAGAGAGATCAGGTGGAGAGATAGATGGAGTAGGATGGTGGAAAGATGATGAATTCAGTTTTCTCTACATTAAGTTTTAGGAGATGGGAGGAGAAGGAGGATATGGGACGAATAGGCAGTCTGCGGATACGGGGAACAGTAGTGAGTTTAATGTCTGGGGCGGAGATCTTAAAGTTGGGTTTGTTCATCTGAAGACAGGTGTCTTTTTTGTTTTTTTTTTAAATAATTTTTATTTGGTTTTCAAATATTGTTTTTTACAAACATGGAATCAAATCACGAGGTATTGTTCCAACTAGAAGAAACAAGACATTTACAAAAGACATGATTATGGCTTTCCATTTACACAGATTATGATTTTAAGCAACTGCACTTGGTTAAAGGCAACATACTAATAATATTAAATCATTAGAGTTTACATTTGTAGTAGACCCTAAGATGTTTCGGGACATTAAATGATAAAGCAATGAAAAAAAAAAAATATTTTTTTATATATTATATATTTTTATATATATATATTTATATACATATATATATATATATATATATATATAATATATATACTATATATATAATAAAGGGAAAAGGACAAAGGACCAATGTAACAAGAGCGAACAAAAAGATGAGTCTGATTGTCACAATGCATACATTGGAGGGGAGATTTCTGTGATGACCGTATAGCTGCTGAGAATTCATCTTTTGCCCTGGTGGTGGATTGGTTCGTCCCAGGCAGGGAGTGGGGGGGGGAGGGGGTAGTCTCCAACCTGTCCCGGCCTCATCTGTAGGACACATGTACAACATCGGGAAATATGTATCAAAATGATGTGGAGGCTTAGAAATTTAGAATCAGGGTCGCTGCGCTGGGGTGGTGAGGAAGAGGGGAAGGAGGGTTCCTTGTTCAAGAGGCTCCAAAGGTGCATAGTAAGGCCTCCCTCACATTACCATGCCGTGTATCTGAAGAGCGTCATTAACTGGGACCGTATATTCTTTGGAGAAGTCTGTTATGTGAGAATTAAGGGTTTCCCTTTTTTAAAAAAACCTCTCTGTCCGCATTTCTTTTTGTCGTTCTGTTTTTTCCAGTTTGTCATGCTAAAGGTATTGCTTCATGACTATCCACTAACAGAGACAGTGGTGGGGTTTGTGGTTTCAGCCTGTAACCAATAAAAAAACAGCGCTTAGCCATCCAAAGTTGCTTTAGTGGACAATACTGGGAACATTGTTTCACTGTCTGATCATTAGGTTCGCCGTCATCGGGGGCCTTTGGAAATAGTGAAGATTCAACAGATCGTTATGTCTGGTTAAATTGACTCGCAAAAGTGTTGTCGCCAACAATAGGTCAATGAAATCTGGTCCCAAAATAGCTGTCGGGGGTAGAGGCGGCATTGCCACAGTCCATGCCACATGTTAGTGGCCGGTGACATGGCTTTTGGGGCACGATAGGCGTCTATACGGGCATATTAGATGTAGGGGGGAGGTTAAATTAAAAACCTAGTAAAACTTTGTGAATTATTTGAAGTGGGTCTCCTCAAATTTTCACATTACCAACTTCATCTTACGGATTTTACCTGGCCGACAGAAATTTTGTCTGGGAGTTCAGGGTTTCTGCTTGCGCCCTCAACTTCTTAAGGGGACACTCGCCTCTTTTTTCCTCTATCCATTCTCTCAGGATTGCTATAGAGCGCTGAGGGGGGAAGGAGGAAATTGGTGGGCACCTGCAGCTGAGAATCGAAAATCCATTGGGGGCTCATTATTACACTTGAGAGATTCTTAAGTTTTGACTTGCAGAGGAGAGGACTTGTTGGTGCTGGCCATCTACGTTGGGCCGAGATGAAGGGGAGTATTTGGTTCTGAGTGAGGAAGGGACTACCATCTTCTATCATCCATGTGCATTATAATGTTCCGCTTATTTCACACCCCTGTCCATCCACTGTTTAAAACATGGGGTTGGTGCTGCGACCTGGGGAAATTCTGGTAGTTCCCTAAAGGGGAGTCTACGGGAAATCTGCGAATGGCAGCTTCAGAAGCTTAGGGACAGTTTTCCTAGTGTTGCATAGTGTCCTTGAGCAGAGGGAGCCCTTAACTAATGGGGTGTTATCGTTTCATTAAATGGTCTTCAGAATAAGGGGACAGTGGAAAACAAGCAACTGTGCAATTGGTTGTCATTAGCAAGCTTCCTTGTTCTCACAGTGTCCCTTTATCTTGTGTTTTTATTTACATGAATATCCAGTGTGGGTCTATATCCCTCCTGTTTCCTCCTCCTTTGCAATTCACTAGCTGGACTCAGAGTTAGGGGCCGTTAGCATTTCTGTTTCCACACTAGCAGAGACAGACTGCAGCAAGATTGTACAATGAGAAAACTTGACAGTTTGACCCTGTGATTACTCTCCTGAATACTGTGGCTGATCTGTGCGGTTATTATGAAGCTGTATTTCTTTCTTCACAGCTGTGAGAGATCATGTGCATCAGATTAGATTGTAATGCAGCTGTGGTTATGTAACAGCTCTTATTAAAATAGACTATAGGGAGAGACTCAGTATATGTGGATCTGAGGGGAGGGGGGGGGGAGTTCTGCGCCAGCTGTGAAGGCGGGAGGGTGGATGTCATCAAGCTGGGAGGGGAACAGGAAACGCCCCAGGCATTCACCAGTGTATATGGGAAGCTTAGTAGAAGTTGACTCAGCCGAAGTAAGGCAGCGATTCATCCCCTTTAACACTATGGCGGGATTAGTGGATAGCATGTTTGTAGGTGAGCTTTGAGGGTGAATCGGGTGCATCAAAATACCTCTTCTTGGTTAATTTGGAAGGGTTTATATCGGTTAGTCTCACCCATCAGTTCCAGGACGTGTTCTCTGTGAGGGAACGCCAGGTTGTAAAAGCGGTGTTCGGGAGGTTAAAGGCCACCTAAGGTCACAGGAAGCATCATTTTATTCAGAGCTATTACGGTGGTCTCTTCCCTGCCAAGTTTAATAAACGAGTTGGAAGGAGGCATGTAACTTGCTTGATGTCGGGTTTGTGGCGCAGAGTTAGAAGTCAGTTGCAAGGGGAGGGTTGGAGGGGGGTAGAGAAGTTTCGGGAAAACTTACCCATTTTAATGGCATGACATTGCCCACTATATAAAGGGCGGGTGGCCTTGGCAATTCTACTGGGTCGTCAGCATATCTTTTTATCAAAGGGGGGAAAGTTTAATTGTTTATAGTGCTCTGGGATTTTCCCAATTTTTTTATGCCTAGGTATGTTATTCTTGGGAGATTGCCGACCTTTGATCATCTTATCCCACGTCCCGCCAAATTGTCTTCTGGAGGGGAGGGCCCATATTTCAGGAGGTTACCACTTTTAGAGGCATTTACTTTGTACCCCAGAGTATCTTCCGTAGTACTCTAGAAAATCGTGAAAATCTTCGGAAGATGAATAATAGGGGGATCAGAGAGAAAGAGGAGGACGATAGTTGCAAAATAGGGCCTACTTTTTATCTCGGCCACGGCCTACGTGATACCGACAGAAGGAGATCTGACTCTACAGGAAGCGTTTGCAGAGGAGGTTCTAAGGCAGATGTCAAATATTTAAGGGGGGGAGTCGGGGGCAGCCCTTGCGAATGCCCTGATTGTGAAGAGGAAAACGCCTTTGAGAGAAAACCTGGGGTGTGAACCTGCGACTGGATTGGGTTATTATAGATTGCGGAAGAGGAAAGTTCTAAAGCTACCTATATACCATGGCGGTCATGAAAACTTTCCACTGCCACTCCCACCGGGACATTGTCAAATGCTTTTCAGCATCTATGGCTTAAATAACGGGGTGTCAGGCAGGGGGGCGTGGGGGAGATCTTTACACTATACAGGACTGCCAGGAACCTTTCTAAGGTTTTCCTACGCTGCCCAGCCTCCTTATTGTAACCTTTTTGTGCTGAGCCAATGAGAGAGGTAGCAGGGATGATAATCTGTCGGCCATGATTTTAGAAAGGAGCTTTTTTGGTAAAAGTATTAATTAATGAGTTGTGCGGTTAAGAAAGATGGGAAGAAGGGGGGTCCTTACCTTTTTTTGGAATGTTTCTTTTTTGTAGGCGTTTTTTTAGATTCGGGACGTATAGTGCCCTCTTCAAGTATGTGATTAAAGTAGGAGTTAGCTGGGGGGGATTGAGGTTCTATTTGTATTTTAAAATATTTCTCCAGAGAAACCCATCTTTGGGCCTGGGGGCTTTTCCGGTGGGCAATTTACGGATGGCCAACTGTACTTGTGTGGTGGTAATTTCATGCATTTAGGACTTTAATTGTTCGGGGAGGGGACAAAGTGGGGAGCGATACAGATGTCTGGAAACGTAACGCTCTCTTCCTCTACGGCGTGACGAGCGGGGGTTTGGTCCGGTGAGTAGAGTGTCGTATAAATAATTTAAGCGATTTCCATTGATCTTGAGTGGTTCGGAGGGGTTATGTCTATGGGGTACGTATGGAGGTATTGTGGGATGGGCTGTGGCCACTCTGGAGCAGTTTAGATAAAACCGTCCCAGCCTTGTTCCCTTGGCGGAAATAGGGTGGATTTCAGATGGGATCGTTGGACAACCTCCCTGCGTCCTAACCATAGGTTTTCAAAGACCCTTTGGCGCCTTCCCATCCCTTCTTGCCTCATCCGTGGGACAGCTAAGAATCTTTTTTATAGGCCAGCCTCACCTTTCTTGTCGCAGTTTTTATATTCGTCATTTAGCTTACGTATGTAGCGGTGGAGGTGTGGGCTTTATGCGTCCCCTCTTCTAAGAAGATGATTAGCGGTTGCCTCAGAAGAGTGGGGTTATCTGTTGCTTTGTTTCCGCAATTAGCAGACGCATATTCTCAACCACCATCCACGAATCAGGTCCCGAGAATGCACTCGGTCTTGGCCCTGTATAAGAGGGATCCGCCAAAATGAAATCAGTTCCCCTAGGAAAGGATTCTGCTACTTTCTGTCACTACCGGGGAGTGATCTGAAATGGATTAGTCGGATATTTCAGAGGCTCAACCAGGTCTTTTTGTGAAGATCACTAGAGACTAGTGCGTTGTCCAGACGCGACCACGGATGTGAGAAGGGGAAGGGGAATAAAGGAGAAATTCCCTATGTTCAGGGTGTAGTTATCTCCACGACTTCATCTCATCCCTGTGGTGGTTTCTGAAAAAATGTTGTTGAACAACTATGTTGGACCCTAGCGGGTGGTGTCATGAGGGGTTAAGGGCCAATTCCTTTTGTCCTATCCAGGACTTCATCCAGTACCACATTCTTGTCACACACCTACAATTGCGGGAAGAGGCTGCGGTCTGTTTGAATTTTGTCCGCCAAATGTCTCGGGAAAAAGGACCATACTTTGGAGTTGGGGGCCATATAACGTTAAAACAATCTGAAGATGTCCACCTTTTGACTAATCTTTCGAATTGTGACCATCTAACCATCTTGATCAGATTCGTTGTGAAGGACTACCTATAGGGAAAGTTCTTTTGTATTAGGGTAATTACTCCTGTATTTACCCTCCTTTGCGGGCGAACCAAATACGATGACCAACCACAGAGCCTGTGCATCAGGAAAGAAATCATCACATTCGCCAGGTGCGTCTCCTGGAGGAACACAATAACTGGGCGGGACTCTTCAGGTGGCGTGTAACCTGACCCTTTTTGTTTGGGGTGTGGAGCCCCTTGGTGTTCCATGTTACAAACCCTCATGGTGTGGTGGAGGGGGGCGGGGAAAGAGATTCAAGATAGTGCAAGCAATGAAACTTTTATGGTCTGGCTGGGAAGCGGTTCTAGGGTGTGGCTCGGCTCAACTCAGACTTCACTATCGTGCCATTAGAGCAACCTTGTAATTTAGTACAACACTCAGTAATTGTACGTCAAGCTTGAGTTAATGTAAAGACGAATGGAGAAAAAAATTACAATCAAACCTTAATATAAGACACGCAGAAGCAGGGGCTAAGGCACCTCAGACCTATCTAATCGCGTGGGGGACCTTCTCTTTTTTCTGGCAGTGGAGGGACGCCTTAGATAAGGGGCACTTAGGTATATTTATTCAGAAACTGAGTAACAGCATCCGCCAGCCTCCACGCCAGAACAAGAGAGGGAAAAAAAAAAAAAACCCGGTGGCTTTCCTTTGCAAAACTACCACCGTATCTTTGACCATCATATACATGACCAAACCCAAAAATCCGGTCCCGAAACTTGGTCACCCATACAGCGCACCTAACAGTACATTACAGCTGTGGCAACAATAAATGATCCTAGAAAAGGACAAGAATTTAAAAGGGAGAGAATTCTAGTAATAAACAATATCACCAACAGTACATTAGCAGGTAACAAGTTGCGGCCACAAGAAATGCCGCATAGTTGCAAGCAGAAAGGGGGTTTCGCACGACCCCCACGGCGGTGGTTTGGTGAGTCCCAGAGCAAAAGTTGTTCTGGAACAAAAAAAGTTCAAGTCGGGGGGAGCGCTGAGGAGTTCACAGGGGAATACGAGAGCTCTGTGAATGGTTCCATTGGATGGCGAGAGTCTCGGGGGACGATAGATGGTTGATACCGGGTCCGCTGTTGGGGGTGATCTGGAGGGAGATGGCCTGGGTTCCAGAGGAAGCGGAGGTCCATCTTCTGCACTCTTTTGGCGAGGTTGAAATATTACGGGGAGGCGGGAGTCTGGCAAAAGCACTTTTAGAGTACCTGGGTATAGTTGCTGGAAGCGGGATCTTCTTTGTGTTTAAGACACGAGATAGCAGAGATTGCTGAAGGCCCCATTGCCGATAGGTTTCAGATACTTATAAAGAGAAGTCCACCTCACAAAATTCTTTATTTTATGTCCCTTATAGGATTACGGTGGAGACTTCACAGTCTGCGGTAAGCCTTGAGGATCTCCACATTATCGTTATTGGTACTAGATATTTGATGATAACTGTGCGCGCTCTTTTCCTCAGCTGATCTCCATCTACCTGGTTAGAGGCGGGGTTCAGGGACGTTGCGGTGCGCCTTTCCATCTCTGCTGAATGTGTTTTGTTGACTGTGCCCTGTGGGGGAGAGCGGATTCGGCAGAGTGGTCTTGTAGTTATGTTTGTTTGATCTGCTAAGTATTAAACCCTAACTACTCGCAGATTTGCTCCTGCGAGAGCGGTTCTCCAGGTCCTTTTATCCGTTCATAATGGTATCTTGCATTACTGCTGCTGGAATGGATCAGTCTTGGGGTTATTTTTTGCGTGTGTCAATTCTCAGAATCCTGTTGTGAGACCTGTGCTCTGTTCCTCCAGCTTTTGCTATCATGCCGCTCCAATACGTACCCCTCTGAAGCCTGCTTAGGGATAGCTTGCAGGGTGGCCTCTACTGCTGCTTGGAAGATCTGGGGCTATATGCAGGGGACGTAGGCGTGGTAACTAGAGAAGCCAGGGCACAATAGCATTCTTTTGGATGGGACCAACCTCATCCACTTGACACGTCAATGTACCAGGGACATGCTGTTAGATAATGTAGATAATAACAAGGGGCATAATTCCTCACCATACAATATCACATCATTCTGTACCATTCAATTCCTCTATACCATATCCAACCTTTACCAATTTAATCGCTATTATTAAGGACCTGTGATTAACCACCAGAACACACGACCACAATTACACCAAATAGTGCTGAATAATAAACCTGACACTATTACTGATCAGTTCACAAAGACATACTGTCTAATAATAATAATATATAATATTTAGTGACCATAAAGTGGTTATATATAGTGTACACGGCTCTGCAGACTGTATATAACACACCTTACTGTGACCATTTTATGTGGTAGTAAGCAGTGTAACAGGATCTGCAGACTGAATTATAACCACCATCTGGGACCATATAGTGGTAAGGAAACTAATGTAAAAGGCTATGCTGACTGTATATAAACCACCATACAGTTGGACCATATAGTGGTAGGACTCCAGTGTACTCTGCCCTGTGGAAGACATATAATGTGATTACAGTGCAGTTACTTCTTGTAGTCATCCACAGTGACGTTTCTTAGTGACCCAGTCGTTGACTTCTCTTTGGTTCTGCATTCCGGTCCCAGTCCGCCATCTTGATTGACATATCACGACCACTTGTCCCTGCAGATTTGAGACACATTTTTTTAGAATCATGACTTTGTCCAACACATGCCCCCTGGGATATATGGGGTCCATTTAGGCAGGCAGGGCTTAGATAGGAATATATGGGCCCCAATAGGCAAGGTTTTGGTTGCATATTGGTGCCCATTTTGGCTGGCAGAGGTTAGGTAGCTATAGGGAGCCATACAGGTAGACCGGGGGCGTTGGTGGGCTATAGGGGCCATATAGGTAGGGTTAGGTGTTATGGTGGGCCCATATAAGTAGACCGGCCAGGGCTGTGTGGGGGTATACAGGCAGGCTTGTGGGGGTATTACGGCAGGGCATCTATAGGGTGTAGAGGCTGGCATATGGGGGCTTGTACAGGCTGGCATATGGGGGACTGATATAGGCCAGGCAGGCATACAGCGGGGCTGTATAGGCAGGAGGCATATAGGGGGCTGTATTGGCAGGCAGGCAGATGGGGGGCTTTTGTATAGGCAGGCAAGCAGGCTGATAGGGGGATGTTTAGGTTGGCAGGCATATTGGGGGCTGTTTAGGCAGGCAGGCATATAGGGGGCTGTATAGGCAGGCTGGCATTATAGGGGGCTGTCATATGGCAGGCAGGCATATGGGGGCTATAGGCAGGCATTATGGGCTATAGGCTGGCATCTATGGGGGGCTTTAGGCAGCATTTGGGGGCTATAGGAGGATGGATGGGGGCTATACGGTAGGCATATGGGGGTTTAGGCATGGCATTATGGGGGGCTATAGGCAGGCATATGGGGGGCAATAGCTGGCATATGGGGCGTATAGGTTGGCTATGGGGGGCTATTGGCGGGCTTAGGGGGGGGTAAGGTAGGCATTTGGGGGCTTTTGGGCAGGCATATGGGGGGCTATAGGCAGGCATTGGGGGGGATAGGGCAGGATTATGGGGGTATTATGGCAGGCATATGTGGGCTCTATAGGGCAGGCATATGGGGGGATATAAGGCAGGCATATGGGGGGTATAGGCAGGCATATGGGAGGGTCATTATTTTATAGGAGGCTATGGGGGTTATAGGCAGGCATTTGGGGGGTATAGGAAGGCATATGGGGGGTATAGGCAGGCATATGGGGTAAGGCAGGCATATGGGGGATATAGGCAGGCATTTTGGGGGATTTAGGCAGGATGTTGTGGGCTTATAGGTAGGCTTCATGGCGGGGGTAAGGCAGGCTTATTGGGGGGCTTATAGGCTGGCAATGTGGGGGGCTATAGGCAGGCTTTGATGGGGGGTATAGGTAGGCTTATGGGGGGCTTATCTATAGGAAGGCATATGGGGGGCTATAGGGCAGGCATATGGCGGGGGTTTAGGCTGGCATATGGTGGGGGATAGGCAGCACAATAGGGGGCTTTGGCAGGCATTTGGGGGGACTATAGGCAGGCATATGGGGGCATTAGGCAGGCTTATGGGGGGCATATAGGCTGGCATTTGGGGTAGATAAAAAAGAAACAACTTAATACACCTCGTCCATGCTCCCCGTGCGTCCGCTCGCTCCGACTCTGCTGCTCTCCCTACAGACCTCTGCGCTCGCGCGCCCACGTGACCACAGAGGGCCCGGCAGGGGGAAGTAACAGAGCGGAGCGATCGGCGCTCCGTCCTGCTACTACGTGCAGCGATGCCTCTGAAAACGGCTCGGGCCAGGGGGGCCCGGGCCGTTCTGGAGGGATGTATGCGCTGGGCCCAGCAGTCCCGCCCGCCGCTGTGAACTGTATAAGTTCACTGCCGGCGGGCCCAGGTGGCGGCCATACCGGGTAAGCGGTCGCATCAGTCAGCTGCTGCCTCAGGGGCCCCCTAAGCGCAGGGGCCCCGTAGCAACTGCTACCCTGCTACCCTGGTAGTTTAGCCATGGCTATATGCTGGGCCACTTCCATGGATTGTCGTTTGTAGTCTTGCATGGGGCTCCTGAAAAGTTTCTCTGGGGACTGGGTAAAGGAGTCGCTGTATGAGAGCTTGATAGGGAGCTGTTTGGGTCCGATGGAGATGTTGGGGTCTGGTGGTGCTGTGATTAGGGCTCAGGTGGAGTTATTAGGGACAGTGGGAGCTGTTAGGGCCGTTGGAGTTTTGTTAGGCGCCGGTGGAGCAGTCAGAGAGATACCGGGGCTGTGTCGCTGGGGCCGTGTCATAAGATGGCGCCGCCACGGCGAGCCGCCCATCTTGCCTTCCCCTAGTGGTGTGCGGGGCAGGCAGGGAAGATGCAAGTCGGGTGGTAGCTGCGGATAGGACGTACCTGTCATCCGCCTGTCGGCTATTATGGCGGGGGTGGGGTTGACCGGGCCGAGCGTGGGAGTCGATCATGCGTCCGCCGGGAGGGCTGTTGTGCGGGTTGAAGCTGGAGGCCAGCGGAGTGCTATGTCGCGCTTACCTCCTATGCCAGCGCACGGAAAACAGGGGAAGGAAGTCTTTCCAGCTACAGGTGTTATTTGAAATGCCATATGATGCGTATGAGCTGACTCCAGATACAAGAGTGTTGATAGTGAAAGTAAGGGGCCCAGGGACTGAGCCTGGGGGATACCAACAGGAAGAGGTCGAAGAGGTGGAAGAGGTGGTGCGAAGATTGTGAGAGACACTGAATGTCGGTATCAGTGAAGTATGAGGAGATCCAGGAACGGGGCCTAGTTCCGTGCTGCCGAGGGATGAAAGGATTTGTAGCAGGAGGGAATGGTCAACAGTGTCAAAGGCAGAGGATACAGTGCCTTGCGAAAGTATTCGGCCCACTTGAACTTTTCAACCTTTTGTCACATTTCAGGCTTCAAAAACATTTCAGATATTAATATTTTTAATTTTTTTGTGAAGAATCAACAAACCAAGTGGGTCACCCATTTGTGAAGTGGAATGAAATGTATTGGAGATTTTAAAATTTTGTATAAAAAATAAAAAAAATAAATGTGGTGACGTGCATCAATTATTCAGCCCCACCATTATGTTTATACTGTGTTGCGGTCACCTTTGCTGTGATTTAGCTACAAAGTCACTTGGGGTATGGTCTATATCAGTTTTGCATATCGATGAGACTGAAATTATTGCCAATTCTTCCGTGGGAAAACAAGACTGCGAGCTCTGTGAGGTTGGATGGAGAGCGTTCGGTTTTGTGAACAGCTGTTTTCAGTTCTTCCACAGATTCTCAATTGGATTCAGGTTCTGGACTGTGTCTTGGCCATTCTAACACCTGGATACGGTTTTTTGTTGAAACCATTTCCATGGTAAGATTTTGCTTTTGTTTTGGATTCATTGTCTTGTTGGAAGATAAATCTCCGTCCCAGTCTCAGGTCTTTTGTGGCCTCCAACAGGGGTTTTCGTACAGATTGGTCCTGTATTTGGCTCCTTCTTGTCCATCAATTTTATCAATCTTTCGTCCCTGTGAAGAAAAGCCCCAAACAATGATGCTGCCATCACACATGTGTCGACAGTGGGGATGTGTGTCAGGGTGATGAGCTGTGTTGCTTTTATGCCTAAACATATCAGTCTGCATTGTGGCCAATAAGTTGGATTTTGGTTTTCATCCTGAGCAGAGCACTTCTTCACATTTTTGGTTATGTCTCCAGGGTGGCGTGTGGCATACTTTATGGGCGCGGTGCGTTCACACGGCACAGGACAAATACCGGCGGTTTTGCCGGCCGGTATTTGTCCCTGTTTTGTGACAGTCCCCCAAGGTCAGCGGGCGGGGGGGGGCCGGCTTTGCTCCGCAAGGAGGCGGTGAGAAAGAGCCCTCTCCCCCTCCATTGAGATGCAAATTTTCAGTCTGGAAACGGACAGTAGTTGGTGCCTCTCACAATGTTTGTGGCGCCGGTTCAGAAGACCCGTGCAGTGGGGACGGGCTGCACGGGTTTTCTTTGGAGCTAATTTTCGGCCGTTTTTTCAGGGGGGTCTGAAAAAACCGGGAAAATCCCGGCCTGAAAAAAACCGTCCAAAAAACCCGTCCCCTTTGGGGACACCCCCTTTAAACAAAAATTTTTTTATGGATATTTTTTGAGAAATGGCTTTTTTCTTGAAAATTTTAAATTAAAGGAAAGATTTGTGAAAGTGTACGACTGTTTGTTTTTCCTACGGACGGGATCTTTCAAAACCCCTTTTGTAGATCTCTGCGGCTTCCCAGGTGATCTTGGTGCATCTCTGATCGGGTCTTCTCCTTGTTTGGTTTGAAAGTTTAGGGGACGGGGCTTTGGGGTAGTTTTTGGAAGGGGCTTTTGATTTCCATCCATTTCAATTTAAAGGGTTTAAAAAAGTGCCCTTGGGATGTTTAAATTTTGGGAAAAAATCTTTTTGTATCCAAACCCGGGGCCTTTAAAATTTCTCCACAACAGTATCCGGGAAACTGCCTGGTGTTTTTCCTTTGGTTTTCTTGGGGCTCTCTGCGCTTTAAACAAAACCCTGAGATATCACAGAGCGGTGTTTTTAGCGGGGAAATTTGGGTTTACACGGGGGATTTTATTTTTTATTTTTCAGTCTTCAAAGGCAAAATTGGTTCATTCAAGATCCTCACTAAACTTCTGGAGAGTGTTTGCGGAAATTAAAAGTAAGGGGCCAAAATTAATTTAGCCGCCCCCTTTTTCGGGTTTTTTTTTAAATTTACAAAAGTTTAAATTACCCAAAATAAATTTCTTTCCCAAATTCCCAAAAATTGTGTCCCACTTGTTGTTGATTTTCAAAAAAAAAAATTAAAACATTTTATTTCTTTTTTTTTGAACCCTGAAATTTTTTAGGGTCAAAAGGTTAAAAGTTAAGGGGGCCAAATATTTTCCCCGCGGCACGGGTTTTTATATTTTTTAATTGACTTATTTAGTGTGATCTTTTGTATAAAGAAAAGAACTATAAGAAATGAGTGCAGAAAAAAAGGGGGTGCTAACATTGCCCTTTTTGGGTCTTTTGCTTTCATTAGTAAAAGGTTCTAAAATTGGGCCCCCAAAAAACCCCAGGAAAGAAGAAAATGCAAAGACAATTTATGTATTTTATTATGTGTAGGTGTCAGATGCAGTAAGGAAGAAAAAGGTTATTTAGGGTCCTTAAAAACATTTCATAAATAAAAGAAAGAATTACACAGTCCGGGACTCGTTTGCGTAAAATTTTATCGGGGACCTGTAAAATATTAGTTCAAAGTCAATGGCTTGAATCATTTATCAGTGAATTTTATTATTAAATTACATTTCACAAAAAAAAAAAAAACCTTTAGAATTTCAAGCATAAACATGTTGCGTTATTGGGAAACAGATTAGGCTGGCATTTGTCCAAGGTAGGAAAATCAGATAAATGAGCTGAAAATTAAAAATTTGATTTCCGGATGTGTTTCTGCTTTTTTAATGTTACGTATTATAGAATACAGGAGATAATTTTTTAGGTGTTTTTTGAAAAACATTAAAAAATGGAAAACTGTAAAATTTTTCTGGGGTTTTACAACGTTTGGACACATTCTTTTTAGTAGGCCCAAATTTTAAAAAATGGTATTATGTCTGTACTGTGCATGGCAAAATTTGGGCTCTGCATGGGTTTCCATGTTAAAATGGTTTACATTTTTTGTTTTTTTCAAAAATTTGATCCTGCTTAGGGAAAAAATTAATATGGTGGGTTATAGTTATTTTGTTCTGTTTTTAAAAAACCTATGTGATTTTTGCTTTCCCTATTTTGAGAAACGCGCTGCTGTCCGGGTTTTTTGGTGCATTTCTCCCTTTCCCCTTGGGGTTTTGGGTTTTTGAAGGCCGAACTGAAAAAGGGGTTTTTTTTTTTGGGTCTCCTGTGGTTTTTCAGCTGCATTGGCCCCCCCCTATTGGGGGGGGAAAATGGGGGGGGTTTCCCTTGGGGGCCCGCTAATTTCCCTCCGTGCCTGAAGGTTATTCTTGGCCCGGTGGAAAAAACCCCCCCCCGCCTCTCCCCCTAACAAATGCCCT
>JAODAL010057795.1:0-22461 GCA_025379985.1 Phyllomedusa bahiana | reverse complement strand
GAGTCACTGGATGTCAATATTGTGATAGTGATTAGTGTTGAGCGAATAGTAAAAAGTTCCAGTTCTATTAGAACCTCGAACTTTTGTGAGTTCAGTTCGAAATTCTATTTGAACTGAACTTTGAACCCCATTAAAGTCTATGGGAGAAGATGTTCGGGTTAATTTTTATACCTATACAGGTGAGGAGAAGCTGTAATTACCATCCATAACAGTAAACTGGATACACGGAACAGCTTAGTGAAGAAAATTTGGCTCCAAGAGCGACAGAAAAAAATTGTGAGGCTAAAATTCTTTGTTCCTTTCAATGGCTAACTGAAAAGATGAGGACAGCTTGAAAGCAGGGGCATAGCTATAGGAGGTGCAGCGGTAGCAGCTGCTACGGGGCCCTACACCCTGAGGGGGCCCAAAAGCCCCTTTGAAACCTAGAAGGTTTGGAGAAAGTGTGCTACACAATTACTGAACCCCCAAAAGTGCAAAAACAGAACACTGAGTATGATCTAGCAAATCCAAGTACTCTGTATAATATATATCCATGTATATGAAAGTTAGGCGTGTGATCCTGCAAATTTTGCCAAATAACAGCTTCTGGGTGTGGGAAAGATGCAGCCAGCAATATCAAACTCCCTAACTATTGATGTCTATGGAGAGGGAAATGCTATCTAACTAACTAAGTGCAGTCTGTACAGTACAGAGAGTGAGCTGAAAATGGCGTTCACAAGGCAATACAGTGAAATATATCATGGGATTTTAGCAGCCAATGAGATCGCTACACCTCAGCGATGACGTTTTTGACACTTCTCTGTGCTGTGCACTGATTGGATGGCCACCAAAAGTGCAGAAAGGTGATTGGATGGTGCCAAAAGTGCAGAAAGCCACTGAAAACAAAACTGAAAATTTTGTGTCGAACTAGAACTAGAACTCTACTCGAACGAACATTAAAATGTTCGGTTCAGTTCGAGTTCTAAAAACTAGAGAAGTTCTACTAGAATTTAACTTTTCTAGAACAGTTCGGTCAACACTACTGAAGATACATATAGAGCTGCTTTTCAGTAGGAGAGCAGGCTGTGGCTGAGGCCACATGGTGTGCAATGGTTCCCTTCACTGAGCTGAGATTAGCAGGGAGTATCTTCCTAAGATGGGGCCGCCGAATGGATGAACCACAGAGAATACTGCAGCTGCGGAGAGAGACGCCAGTGATGAAACGTCACAGCCGACTGTAACTCAGCGACTGTATCTGCTGCATTTGGGGGACAAAGTCAACCGAATATGGTGAATCTGTAGGGAGAGTGGTGGAGTGCTCAAACTTGGAGAAGGATATAATTGGTTATGATTGGAGGGCTGAGGGGAAATCCTTCATTCTGGTGGGCTGCTGCATAGTTTTAGTCTGAACTGTTTGCCTTGCAGTCCAAGAATGGCTTTGGAAATTAGGCAGGTAAGTGGGCCAAAGTTTGAGGGGCCTGAGAATAAACCCCAGTTGAGACAGTGCTGGAAGTAGTGGGTTAAGCCTGTGAGACTGTATCAGAGGTCGTAATGTAGGATCCTCGAACCTGCTGTCCAAATTTGCCAAACCATCCCCTAGTAGTGTTTGGAGGTGAATCAGAGGTGGGCCTCAGTAGCAGCAGTACAGGGAACTAGCCAACTGGGCAATAATTCAGTAGAACAATAAGTCAGGGTCAAGACTCTTAGGGGGACATGTATGAAGATCGGCGCATCGAAGCACCTGTTTTCATGTTTTTTTTCTTCGTGAAAACTGCGCCTGATGTATGTTGCGCGGAAGTGCGCTCATACATGCGGGGCAAACTTCGACGCCTCCGACAGACAGACCACATTGAAATTGTTCTGCCTGTCAGAGCTCTAATGCGCCTCACTTTGCCGACCCGCATTCATACATGCGTCAGGAGATTTCGAATGCGGTACATCCCGCCCCAGAATGCCCCTTCCTGTTAGGTGCATATGAAAGTGGCGAAGCTTGCGCCTAACAGCGCATTCCTGCGTCCGACAGTGGAGCCGGCACAGTGAGGCGCAGTATACGCCTGAAAACAGGCGAAAAGCCCGATCATACATGTCCCCCTTAATGTCAGGGACTGATTAAAGGAAGTAATCGCCAGATAAAAGATTGAACTGACAAACTGCTGTGGACTTTCGTGAAGACACACAGGCCAGAGAGGGACTCTTTAGAGTTAACAGGGCCCTAGAAAAGACCTAGAGCTTGTCCTTGCATTTTGTTTATTCGGTCAAATGATTTGGTCACAGTGATAGACAGTAGTTTGCATTAGGCTCTTTGTGGAGTGAATGGACACTAGGAAGCAGTGGCTTTTAGGGGAAAATTAGCAGTGTCCCTTTAACTGTCTATGTACTGGAAGTGTTGAGTGTGTGATGTAGACAATTGCTATCGGTACACATAAAGTTGAAGTGTTTGTGTATTCTCTGTGGTGCTGTACAGTAATTATAGGTAATGTGTAATCCTAGTAGTCTCTGTGAAAGTTGCTTCATATGTATGAAAGATTTTCTGTATATTAGGTTGGGTGACCAGTAGCCTACAAGCAATAGTGCCACCTGGAGTGAACTGTAACCATCACACATGTAGCGGCTTATTTAAAGTGAACTTGAACTGCTTTGCTAGCGGTGCCACTGTAATGTGAATAAAAAGAGGAAAGACAACTGTCTTACCTACCTACCTACCTAAATACCTACCTACCTACCTACCTACATACCTACCTACCTACCAAGGACAACATCTGCAATGAGATTGTATGTTCTCCCTGTGCTTGTATGGGTTTCCTCTGGGTACTCCGGTTTCCCACACACTTCAAAAACGTACAGATAAGCTAATCTGTAATTTAGACTATGAGCCCCAATGAGGACAGGGACCAATGTGAATAATGACAATCTCTGTACAGCGCTGTGGAATATAATGACGCTATATAAATGAATAAAAAAATAAAATATATATCTATATTGTACTTTATCTATCTCAAATCTATCTATTATCTATCTCAAATCTATCTATCATCTATCTATTTTATCTATCTATCTATCTATCTATCTATATTATGTTATCTATCTATCTATATTATGTTACCTATCTATATTATGTTATCTAGCCATCTATTTATCTATCTTATGTTATCTATCTATCTATCTATCTATCTATATTATGTTATCTATCTATCTATCTATCTATATTATGTTATCTATCTATCTATCTATCTATCTATATTATGTTACCTACCCATCTATCTATCTTATGTTAGCTATCTATCTAATGTTATCTATTTATCTATATTATTTTACTGTATTATATTATGTTATCTATCTATCTATCTATCTATCTATCTATCTATCTATCTATCGTTACCTGTCTATCTTTATTATGTTACCTATCCATCTATTTATCTATCTTATGTTATCTATATACCTATATTATGTTATCTATCTATTTATCTTTATTATGCTATCTATATATCTATCTTTTTATGTTATTAATCTAACTTATGATATCTATCTATCTATATTTTGTTACCTATCTAACTATTTTATGTTATCTATCTATATTATGTTACCTATCTATTTGACTATCTAGTTATGTATCGATCTATATCATGTTATCTTTCTATCTCTCTACCTGTATTATTATCTATCTTAATTACGTCAACTATATATCTAAATATCTATCTATCTATCTATCTATCTATGTCTACAGCATCTATTTTTTTCTTTCAGTTTTTTTTTGTTTTTTTGTGAAAACCTGTTATTCATGTGTAAATGTTTATTTCTAGCGGTGCACATTACTGTAGTCAATGGCAAAACATGGCATGAAACAATTTTCGTATAGTAAATATCCAGAACTATTTATGCCTGAAATAAACGGAGAACAAATCTTAATCGGAGATCTGTCACAGAATAGCATACATTCTCCACTTAATCCTTAGCCATAGGGTACTGTTCACTGTGGATGAAAGGGTCTGGAGAGGGATTATGCCTGTGACTGCTGGGAAAAAAACACTCTGCTACATGCTCTGAGAACAACAGCATTTGGCACCAGTTGGTGACTTGCACTGAGATGTTTTTGACACTATTTCTACATCCATTTCCCTATTCCCCAGAATGCCACTCCTGCAAGTCTCACACTCAGAAATAAATATCTGGATAGAAAGGTAATGGTTGCTGTGGGCAACATTTCTGAACTTGTCTAAGAGAGGAACATAGGGCCTTATGTATGAAAACTGTCTAGCAGTGAGACTGTCTTTGTTGCCCATAGCAACCAATCAGAGCCCATAGCAACTAATCAGAGCCAATAGCAACCATTCAGAGCTCATAGCAACCAATCAGTGCTCATAGCAACCAATCTGCGTTCACAGCAACCAATCAAAGCCCATAGTGACCAATAAGAGCTCATAGCAACCAATCAGAGCTCATAGTAAACAATCAGAGCCCATAGCAACCAATCAGTGCTCATAGCAACCAATCTGCGTTCATAGCAACCAATCAGAGCTCACAGCAACCAATCAGAGCCCATAGCAACCGATCAGTGCGCATAGCAACCAATCAGAAATCAGCTTTCATTTCATATAGTGCTCTGGAAAGATAAACGCTGAGCTCTGATTTGTTGCTTTGAGCTCTGATTAGTTGCTTTGGGCATCAAGGACAGTCTAACTGCTAGACATAGTCTTGCAGTACAGTCAATAGCCCGTGGTCACTTTGCATTATTGACATTTTATTGTGGAAATCGTTGTTCATGCAAAACCCAGATAGAGACTAACATGAAAAAATATCCATAACGAGCAATAACATACGTCCAAGTCCCACCCGTTGTCTATACAAAAGATAGGTTTTAGATGAATGATCAGTTCGCTGACTGATGTCATCCCCACAGACATACTCAGCAGATATCCAACATCACTGACAGGAGGAGGAGATACACATAACCAGAGGTGTAACATACTGATGAGAGGGGGAGGGGACACACACTAGGAAAATACAAGGATCTATTATTCCCTTCTGTGTATTATCACTCAGCTCTATAATTCTGTGCTGTGACATCACTGAGATAATTACTCCTGGGCTGACATCATTGGTCTATTATTTCTGTTCTCTCATCTCACTGTCTACATTTTTCCAATATTATGCCATTACTATGTGCACTATTCCAAAATTATGCCAATACTGTGTGCAATATTCCAATACTATTCTATTACTATGTGCACTATTCCAATATTATTCTATTACTTTGTGCACTATTCCAATGTTATGCTATTACTGTGCGCATTATTTCAATATTATGTCATTACTATGTGCACTAGTCCAATATTATGCCATTACTGTGCGCATTATTCCAATATTATGCATTTACTGTGTGCACTATTCCAATATTATGCCATTACTGCGTACATTATTCCAATATTATTCTATTACTTTGTGCTTTATGACAATATTATGACATTACTTTGTGCACTAGTTCAATATTATGCCATTACTATGTGCATTATTGCAATTGTATGGCATTCCCGTGTGCATTATTCTAATTGTATGCCATTACTGTGTGCGTTATTCCAGTCGTATGACTAGTATGGTATACTGTTAAATGGTATACTGGTATACAGTAATTGTGTGCATTATTCCAGAATTATGTCATTACTGTGTGCATTTTTACACTGTGCTGAGATGTCACTGTATTGATAATCCACGTACTTTTGCATATTGTGTTATTATCCCTACACTGCCACATCACTGTTTATTACGCCTGTACTGTGAAAAGAAATCACTGAATATTAGATATGTTATCGACTTGTTTAGCCCCATTTACCAGAATGCCATCAAAATGAAAAAAAAAACATGGCTAAAACCTAACTTTTACTATGATACTTATTTAAAGGGGTTTTGCCACGATCTCATTTCATACCTCCTGCATCCAGCTCTTCCGCTCTGTGTGCTCTTCAGCTCTGTGTGCTCTGTGTGATTTGTTTGAATTGCAGATTATGTGACCCAGCAGGATGACATCACCAGGCCTTTCCTCTCTGTAGTCAAAGAAAGGTCTGTTTATAAGTAGAACTATAAGTAGCTACATTGTAGCTCAGAGGTAAAAATGTTGCCTCCAGACACAAGGGTCCTCGGTTCAAATCCCTGCAGGAACCAAACCTGTGGATTTTATTTCTCTTTAACTATGCACATACCTGATTGAGGTTTCTTTTTTTAATTTATTTGCACTGTTTGACTAATTACTGGGGTTTGAACACTCAGTAGCTGCCGGAGAGGAGGGGTGATGTCTGAGCATGTGCGACCAGGACTGAGAAGCTCTCAGCCCTGGTCGTATCCTCTGGAGATGAGCTGTAAACAATGGATCACTAAAGGAGCAGCTGAAACAAAAACAGTGCAGAATTGTTAATAATGATGAATGGTGAAAATGTTTATTATTTAATTTATAAACTTCCCACGTCACTTTTACTTCGTGACAAAACCCCTTTAACATCATAAAATATGAAATATAGACAACATTATATGAACAAAAAGTGTCTCCAGATATATACTTTGTTAGATAAACAGTTTCGGTCATAGGCACTTAGGGCGACATGTATGATCGGGATTTGCGCCCAATTTCTGGCGGAAACTGCGCCTCACCGGTCCGAATCCACTGTCGGAAGCAGTGATGCGGTGTTAGGCGCAACCTTCGCCACTTTCGGACGCGCCTAACATGAATGGGCGCGGTGTGGGCGCGGTGTAGGCGTTCTGGGGCGGGACGCACCACATTCGAATACTCCAAGGCATGTATGATCGCGGATAAGCAAAGTGCGGCGCATTGCAGCGCTCGACAGCTCCGACAGGCAGACCTAGTTGAAGCTGGTCTAAATGAGCCGGAGGAGGCAAAGTAAAGCGAGAACGTAATGGAATGGGGCAAAATGTGCTCTAGGTCGACTGTTACAACAGTACAAGAATAAAATTATTTCATTAATAAAGATAAATATCAAAGTTGTCTAACTAGTAAATGTATTGTAAAAGTTGATCATTTAAAATTAAAGAAAAAATATATAAGATCGCAAAAGAAATACATATCAGCTCTCAGCTCCGTGAGACATAGAGTATGAATCCAAAAAATCCTTTTTATTAGGTGTAAAACATTATCTGAAAAATAACTCAAACCTTCTTAAAAAAATACATAAATAAAATCACTAACAAAAAGTCAATAACAGCGCTACATCAGGAATTGGGATATTGAAAATTGCCGGGAAATACAGTAATTCAAATTCTGTAAGCGCTTCTCATTGGTCGGCATAAACCAGCCAATCAGAATAGGAGCGACAGGGACCCATTATAACCTATTGAGAAATATTGACCAATCAAATGAAAAGGCGGGACAGTTCAAAATACAGTAAAAAATTAAGAAAAGAGCTGATTGGTTGAACTAGCGGGGGCTTGGCTATCCTGGCCAATCAGAGCGCGAGCTACTTTGTCCTATTGTAGTCTATGGAGAGATGGGGGCAATGGGCTTGCTGTATCTGTTGTGTTTGGGGGACATGTCTGGTTGAGCGAGTTGACAACTTTCTCTTTTTTCCTCTCTGATGGAGGATTATGCAGATATAGGTGCATTATGAAAGCAGTGACTCCTGCGATCGAAGGACCCCTGATGGGACATTTCGTTAGTATGTAAATAGAAATGATCACTCCAGGTTTTATTTGAAAACAGGGACAAGAAATATATCACTATCATGGTGTTCATTGTCACATGACTGATTATCAGTATTTAAGAGATGCAGGTAAGGTTAGGAGTCAGCTCAATTTATCATCATTTGGGCCAGAATCCACTTCTTGATCTCTATCTAGCGACAGGTTTTTACCAGGATTTGTGTCTCTCTCTCTGGAATTAGTGATCCCCCCATTTATCCTTCTCCCCTTGATTAAACGTTATCAAAGACGTTGTTTTTTCTTTTTGTTGGACCTAATTTTTTCTTGTCAATATGTATCTTAGTGTATAGTAGGGGTTAGCCACCGTAGGGTGAGGTCGTCCTTTTTGGGGTGGTTGCCTTGCCAGCTAGGCAGGGCGTACTAGGGGTATATAGGGATATAACACCACTTTAACCCCCCCCATTAGCAACTGGCATCACATCATTAGTGGACCATGTACTCCCCTCCTGGACTACATCTGGTCACTGGATCATCTATTCCCCACCTGGACTACATCTGGTCACATGAGTTTGCTGACTAACCTGCATTACTAAGCACCTATGACCGAAACCATTTTATCTAACAAAGTATAAATATGGAGACACTTGTTGTTCATATAATGTTGTCTATTTTTCATATTTTATGATTTTATAGAAGTATCAGATTAAAAGTTAAGTTTTAGCCATGTTTTTTAATTTTGATGGCTTACTGTACTGTGAAAAGCCATAATCGTTGGATATATAGTGGGGGTCCGCCAATCCAGACAAAAAAAAAAAAAATCTCCACCTATTTACTAATAAATATTTCTAGAAAAGATGTAAACATTTAAGACATAAACATTTTTAATCATAACCTTTAATGCATAGTCTTTAAAATGAAAAAGAGCTCATAAATAGAAAGAAACAAATAGGACATTATTGCCTACCTACCATGATTCAGATACTTCTGGCTGTTTGTATTTGCTCCAAAAACGGTTACCTTAAGGGATGTACATAGAACAAGAAAACATGAAATGACCCTAGTGACACTTCTACATCATACATGCCAACTCTCCCGCTTTTGGCGGGGGGTCCCGCTAATGTTGGCGAACCTCCCACCGCCAGCAGGCAGCGGGGGTTCTTTAAATGACCGCAGCGCCAGAGTAGCCCTGGTGCGCTACTCTGGCGCCGCCGGGCCGCTCCTACAGGCGGGTGAAGTGGCCAACGCGGCCGCTCACCCGCCCGGAGAGTCTCACTGACTCGTGTGGCCGCAGCCGCACAGTCAGTCAGCAGCTGCACGCTCCGTGCAGCTGCCGTACAGGGAGGAGGCAGGAGGAATTGTTCCCTGCCTCCCTTCCCCCCCTGTATGTACAGCGCTGGTGTGCGCTGCACATACAGATCAGCGTTGCAGGGGGTGTGATGCTCGGCTGCACTCACAGCCCCTGCGACGCTGAGGAGATCGTCGGGAGCTGGACGGGTTGCTGGGAGCCTGGTGAGGTGATTAGTTTTTATTATTATTTTTTATTAGCTACATGGGGCATACCTGGCTACTGGGGGCAATGCCTGTCTACTGGGGGCAATGCCTGGTACTTGGGGCAATACTGGCTAATGGGGCAATACTGGCTACTGGGGGGCAATGCCTGGCTACTGGGGACAATACCTGGCTACTGGGGGCAATAGCCTGGCTACTGGGGAAATGCCTGGCTACTTTGGGGCATATACCTGGCTATTGGGGCATACCTGGCTACTGGGGCAATACCTGGTACTGGGACAATGTGGTACTGGACAATGCCTGGCGACAGGGGGGCACTACTGGCTACTACTGGCTACAAAGGGGGCATACTGGCTACAAAGAGGGAACTACCTGGCTACAAAGGGGGCATTACCTGGCTACAAGAGGGGGTACTACCTGGCTATTGGGGGCACTACCGGGCTACTATAGGGGGCTACTACCTGGCTATAGGGGGCTACTACCTGGCTATTAGGGGTCACTACCTGACTATTAAGGGGCATACCTGACTATCAGGGGCGTCACCTGGCTATAGGGGCATCTACCTGGCTTTTAGGGGGCTACTACCTGGCTATAAGGGCACTACCTGGCTATAGGGGCATCTACCTGGCTTTCTTCCAGAGCTGTTAGAGCTGCTCCGTGCAGCTGCCGTACAGGGAGAAGGCAGGAGGGATCGTTCCCCTCCTTCCTTCTCCCCCTGTATGCACAGCGCCGGTGTGCGCTGCACATACAGATCAGCGTTGCAGGGGATGAGACGCGCGGCTGCACTCACATCCCCTGCGACGCTGAGGAGATCGTCGGGAGCTGGACGGGTTGCTGGGAGCCTGGTGAGGTGAGTAGTTTTTATTATTATTTTTTATTAGCTACATGGGGCACTACCTGGCTACTGGGGCAATACCTGGCTACTGGGGGCAATGCCTGGCTACTGGGGGAAATGCCTGGCTACTGGGGCAATACCTGGCTACTGGGGGCAATGCCTGGCTACTGGGGGCAATGTCTGGCTACTGGGGCAATACCTGGCTACTGGGGGCAATGCCTGGCTACTGGGGGAAATGCCTGGCTACTTGGGGCAATACCTGGCTACTTGGGGCAATACCTGGCTACTGGGGGCAATACCTGGCTACTGGGGACAATGCCTGGCTACTGGGGACAATGCCTGGCTACAGGGGGGCACTACCTGGCTACTACCTGGCTACAAAGGGGGCACTACCTGGCTACAAAGGGGGAACTACCTGGCTACAAAGGGGGCATTACCTGGCTACAAGAGGGGGTACTACCTGGCGCGTGGGGGCACGACCGGGCTACTATAGGGGGCTACTACCTGGCTATAGGGGGCTACTACTGGCTATTTAGGGGTCCTCCTGGTATTAGGGGTCTACTGACTATTAAGGGGGCACTACCTGACTATAAGGGGCAGTCACTGGCCTTTAGGGGCATCTACCTGGCTTTTAGGGGGCTACTACCTTGGCTTATAGGATTTCCTGGCTAGTAGGGGCATCTACCTGGCTTTCTTCTAGAGCTGTTAATATTGCTCTGGTGGCATGGTGCTGACTCTTTATAGGTAAAAGGCATAGGCACACCAACAGATGGGCATCGCCCCATGCACTTCTTTCCCCCGTTGCACAGCGCCGGTGTCGCCCTTAGCACATACAGTCATCAGCGTGCAGGGATTCAGAAGCGTGGCTGCACTCATTCCCCTGCGACGCTGAGGAGATTCGGGGTCGGAGGGTTGCTGGGTAGCCTGAGTGAGAGTGAGTAGTTTTTTATTATTTTTTATTAGCCTAATGGTGGCACTACCTGGCCTACTTGGTGGAAATGCTGCTACTGGGGCATGCTTGGTACTTGGGGAAATTTACCTGGCTACATGGCATTATGGCTACTCGGGCAATGACTGGACTGGGGGGGGGGCAATGCCGGCTACTGGGGCAACCTGGCTACGGGGGCAAGGCCGGTTGGGGGCAAACCTGGCTACTGGGGCATGCTGGCTATGGGGGAAATGCTGGACTTGGGCAATACTGGCGTTGGGGCATACCGGCTACTGGGGACAATGCGGCTACTGGGGATCATGCTGCACAGGGGCATTGGCTACTCTGGTACAAGGGGGCATACTGGCTCAAGGGGGCTTACCTGGCTACAGAGGGGGCACTCCCTCTAAGGGGCATACCGGCTATATAGGGGTACTAATGGCTATAGGGGGCTACTACTTGGCTATTAGGGGTCACTGCCTGGCTATTAGGCGTCACTACCTGACTATTAAGGGGCACTTCCTGACTATAAGGGGAGTCACCTGGCTATAGGGTCATCTACCTGGCTATTAGGGGGCTACTACCTGGCTATAAGTGCATTTCCTGGCTAGAGGGGCATCTACCTGGCGTTCTTCTAGAGCTGGTATATATTTAGGTGGAGTGGATGTGACTTTTTCTAAGGGGCATGGCACACCAACAAGATGGGCGTGGCCATGCACATTTTTTGCCGTGGAGCGCTACGCACGCCGCCCCTTAGAATCTTCCACTTTTCCACTTTCAAAAGTTGGCAACTATGTTCCACACACACCCTTCTTGTCAAATGGAAAGCTGTCTTTGGGTATTCCTAAAATGTACTAATCTTCCTGTGTGTTCTGAACATCCTAAATCTAGCCCTAATCCTGATCATATCCTTAACCCTACATTGAGATTAGGATTATTTTTTCTTTCTTCTGGGTTAGCTTGAATCGGTTAATTTACCTGTTCCCCTTTACTTCCAGTCCCACGGCATTATTGCTCTAACGTCACTTCTGTCTGACACCACTTTTTGTTCAATCTCACATATGTAATCCTAGTGTGGCATTACACAAGGCGTTATGGGAAAGGGGCTGAGACGCCCACAGCTCCCTCTGTTGGATGTAACAAACCCTCAATTTGCTTTTGACCCACGGAGTCTTGAGAAAGCAAAAAGGATTTTTTAGCCAAGCCAGTATCTCTCATCTACAGACAACGCTGTTTCGGGATTTTTGTCCCTCTTCAGTGCAGAGTAGAGAAGATACTGGCTGGCTGTGTGGGAGGCATCGAGTAGCTCTTGAAGGGAAGATCTCTCCTTAAGGCGAGCACCGAACAAACGGCTTGTAGAGTTTGTTTTGCCTTTTCGCCCTCTACTTAGCATCTGCATATCACAAGGCATTATGGGAAAGGGGCTGAGACGCCCACAGCGCCCTCTGTTGGATGTAACAAATCCTCAATTTGCTTTTGACCCACCGAGTCTTGAGAAAGCAAAAAGGATGGCATTAGGCATAAAGTGAAATTAGCTGGAAGTGACTTCAAAAGGACAGCACCGGTGGACCAGAAGTTAGGGCCGTCTTTTCCATTGGTTAGGACCCCATGAGCACAGGACGCCTACCCTGCCCAGTGAAAACAGGAGCTTGAAGCTTCCCTCGCTGGACGTCACTCAGCTCCTGCAGCCAGTCCGGTCATCACCTGGATGTGCCGGCCCGGACCCAATGCATCTTTTCAACTGTGAGCCAGAGGCTCACAGGAGTAACCAGGGCAAGAGGTGTGATACAGAGATGTACTCACGCCTCCTGCACCGCTGTATCTCCTAGGCTGAAAGCCCAGGGCTAAGGTGTTAGGCTTTCGTTGCTGTAGATCTGCCCACAGCCTGCATAGAAAGTGGGAGCCTGAAGCTGGGAGAGAAGAGCAAGTTCTGTGAAACAACCAGATAGGAAAAGCCTTTAGTAATGTGACCCCATTACATGGCTTGCATTGAGCCACCAGGGAGCAATGAAAACTCCTGTTGGGTCCCTGAGTATGGTAGGCCCCAAGGCCTGGTGGCACCTGGACAGGACAGACCTGGGGCTGCTGTGCAGAGAGATAGGCAGAGGAAAAGAGGCAGAAAGCAAGAGACTTGTGTGGTCATGTACAGTAGTTTTAGGGACCAAAAGAATCAGTTCGACTGGTGGGCCAGAAGAATTAATTCAGCTGCTGGGTCCCAAGAACCAGATCCACTGGTGTGCCCCAAATAGCTCAGTCTGACACTGACCATTAATATAAATTGCATGTAATGTTGGCGACCCAGTTTTTGTTTTTCATTGGCTAAGTACAATGTACTGGATCCTACCATGTGCTTTACACCCATGCAACATGCCTGCAGCCACTTATGTATTTGTGGTTGCCTCTTTTTTATACTTGCCTTTCAGGCCAGCAGTTGTCAGCCGTCTGCTGCCGCCTCACGTCATGCCTACATTCCAAGGATGCCAAAGACAAATCCTAGAAGTCAAATTAAAACTTAAATATGGACGGTTTTCTGCAGATCTGTGCAAGTATTTTGAAAGTGCCTTGTCCTAATGTTCCCAGGCATAGACTCGACTGCATATTCCTAAATACCTTCACTCCTGATCCAGTAACATAGTGAATCTCCTAAATGTGGCAGATGAAATTGTTATTCTGTGCACTTGGCTCAGACTTGTCATTCAGCAGTTGTGTGGTGAATTCATCTCGCAGACCTGTTACACAATCTGATTACAATACCATGTCTAAATTCGTGGAACGCCGTCCGATGCCTTTGATCTATTAGGATCACATTGTACCTAGATTTAACTGGGAAAGAAAGGATAAAGTGGCTTAATTTGTTTTCGCTATTATTGTGCTGGCTTCTGTGTTCCACAATGCCGTCTAGGTATTTATAGGCAATATTAAAGTGCCCCTTCTGTTATAAAAACAACTTTCCATAATTCAATACTACAAGGGAAAATAATTTTGTAATATATTTGATTAAAGAAAATTGCTTTTTGCTGCCTATCATACTACTATCCTGCATACTTATCTGATTACCTCCTCAGAAATCACTAAAAAAAATCCATAGAACAAGCAGCTTCACTAAGAGATCATGTTACGGTTTACCATAGAATATATGGTGAGGGGAGGGGGAAGTAGAAGAAGGATCAGAAAGACACACATAATGACAATGTTGGCTATATAGTGAGTGTTTCATCTAATCCAAGGGCTGAATTTACCAGAATAGTTGTGCCACAGAGTCTGTAGGTCAGATAGAAGTGTGCGGAGGTTGGAGAATTTAAGAGGACACATCTACAGGTGGCCATACGGGTGGCTTGCAAAACACAATTTGTAGTGCAAAAGAGGTAATGCAGATGACAAAAATTGCATGTAAAGGTTTCTTGTTCAAGTTGATATGTGTGCTACTCTTAATCACGAATATAAATTATGGACTCGAACTGTGTTGATAATTCTTTGGTAAGGGACCGCTCTCATGTCTAACACAAGAGGTGACAGCACACACATTGCATGTATACATGGTAGTTAAAGGGGTTTTGCCACCAAGTAAAATTGATGTGGGAAGCTTGCAAATGAAATAACAAACATTTTCACCATTCATCATTATTAAAAATTCTGTTTTTGTTTTAGCTGCTTCTTTAGTGATCCATTGTTTACAGCTGGTCTCCAGGGGATACGACCAGGGCTGTGAGCTCCCCATTCCTGGTCGCACATGCTCAGACATCACCTCTCCTCTCAGGCAGCTACTGAGTGTTCAAACCCGAGGTGCTGTCATTCTTCTCCTGTCCTCTGTGCTCCTTAGTAATTAGTCAAACAGTGCAAATAAAAAAAAAAGAAACCTCAATCAGGTCTGTGCATTGATAAAGAGAAAAAAAAAATCCACAGGTTTCGTTCCTGCAGGGATTTGAACCTAGGACCCTTGTGCTGTGAAGCAAAAACATTACCTCTCAACTACTCACAATGTTTTACATAAACAGACCTTTCTTTGACTAGAGAGAGGAAAGGCCTGGTGATGCCATCCTGCTGGGACACATGATCTACAATTCAAACAAATCACACATGACCCCTCCTGTGCGCACAGAGCTGTAGAGCTGGATGCAGAAGGTATGAAATGATATTTTGTCTAAACCCCTTTAATTGATATTCCTGTGGAAAGTAGTGGCCAGTACAGACAGTCCTTGGGTTACAAACAGGTTAGGGACAGTAGGTTTGTTCTTAAATTTAATTTGTGTGTAAGTCAGCACAGGTATATTTATTAAATGTAAAAAAGTTTTTTCTTTTTAGTTTTGGATAGTGCAGGGAAAGGTTTTTACATTTGCTTTGCTGTCTGTGCCCCTGTTAAGAAGATTTCAACTCATGTGCTGCTGTGGCATGCTGGAACTTGTCGTTCCACAGCTACTATCTGTTGTGGAACATGGAACTACAAGTATTAGCATGTCCCATAAGTCTCAGTTTGTAACTAGGGGACAGATGTAAGTCATAACAGTGTAAGTCGGTACCTGCCTGTAGTGAGGAACCTCGGAGATACCTGAACATTAACATACAAGAGGCTAGTTCACCTCTGAAAGTAATGACTAGGTAGAGTATGCTTTTATAACAGGTAACCTCCCTTAGAGCTACAGTAGCACAGAAGGCTCCGGAAAAACAGCAGTCATGACACAACCTGACCTCCTGGAGAATTTGTGTTGTGGAACAAATTGCTCACCATGTGTGTGTGTGTGTATACATCCACTCAATGATTGTACCCGGTAAGCTTTAGGCTAGGTTCACAAGGCTTAACTGCGGGACGTAATTAAGGCCCGCAATAAAGCCGTGTGGCCGGGGGCGGGAGCGGGGGAGCGAGCGGGGGGTCGGCATCTCGCCGGCCCATAGACGATCATTACCAGCGGCGCCTATACGCCGCTAGAAAGTGACATGTCACTTATCTCCCCCGCGGCGGATTCGCCGAGCAGGGAGAGGAGACGTAATCCATAGTTCTCTATGAGATCTGTGGATTACCGTAATGAATGGGCCGTTTTAAGCCCATAATTTGGCACTTCGGCGCGTAATTACGGACCGAAATACGGCCCATTTTAAGCCGTGTGAACATGGCCTTAGGGTGTCCGTGACATTTCTGCGTGGCTTAACCTCTCACCACATACACATGCTGAGACAAGTGTGCATTTGTATGCGGGGATTAGAAGCAATAGCTATCAGCTGAATGAGCATTAAATCAACAGCTACCTAAAGACCATGGCCATCTTCAGTCCACTGATTTTTTGGTTACATGATCTATAATTAAGAGAAAAATATTATAGGTTCTGTGACTACTGGCCAACCTGTGCATACAACATTACAATGGAATTTTACCAGCCATGGTTCTTGCCATAAATATAACTTTTCCTTTTTTTATTTTACCCATGACTGTTATAAAATCAAATTTCTTAGTAGAAGAATGGGATTAAGGGGGTATTTTATTACTTATGCTCGACTTTGTTAGGTTATGATTGAAAATAGTAAAAAACACCAAAATTTACCCTCTGAACCTGCTTCTTCGAGCACTGGCTCCAGTACCAGTGATCCAGTGATACCAGTGATCATTTATTCTTCATATGACTCTGCAGTTACTCACAGGCTGCAGTGGTCACTTGTTGGATAATTAAAATCTGACCGCTTATGCCTGTGATTTGAGGCAGCATCACGTGAGCACTGCTTGTGATGTCATAAGCAGTTACGATGGTACCAGTGGCAGCGCTGGAACTAAGGGGTAAAAAATTTTTCTACTTTCAATCATCCTCTAATGACACCCCTTTAATGCAACAGCCGAAACATACAATGGGTAAGGCTAGAAGTCCTAAGAAACCTTATCGGTATATAGAGATGTCTGAATAGCTTAAAGGGACACTGCCGTCAGAAAGGAGTAATTTTGTTAAAACCATTACTGTTGATAAAAAATATTTTAGACTTTTTGGCAAAAAAATTTTTGGGCAATCCTATGCAAATAAAAATTACAAATAAAATGTTGTCCTTCTCTAATTGTGTGAGAGAACTTTTGTTTGACTGGGCAGACTACTTTCTCTTTACTTCAGCTGTTACCTATCTCTTCTTAGTCTCGTTACAAATATTAGGCCATGACATCACAACTGCTCTATTGTTCTTTCTGCAGAGATAGATAAGCTTATAATAGGGTAATTTTTTTTCTGCAGGGGATGGGGGTTCACACTGATCAGATAATTGCTGATAATATTTATACTTGTGGGATATGTGAGCTGCTGCTCAGCAATTAGCTGCACCTGTTAATTTTTCCCAGGTAGCATATAGGCCAGAGTTGCCTGCTGCTGCGTTCAGTCTAGTTCAGCCATTGAGCTGCGAATATGCACCAAAAAATTGCAGTGTTTTTTTTTTGAGTAAGTAATGTCCCATTTTTTGTATGTTTTTTTCTGTAAATTATTAGTGTAGGGACTTGCAAGACATGAGGACCGTTGATGCCGGTTGCGAGCTTGCGTATTGGGGCCCCTGTACCAACTAATACCTCGTATTTAAAAAATGTTTCCAGTATGTCATATTTTTTATTTCTAAAACAGTGCTGGGGAGTCGAGGGTATCTGTGTTTTGTGTTGGACACCCAGAAAGTGCTGGGTGGCCCGCCTAATCTAATAGTATGGGTGTCACTAATAGGTTGTAAGCCAGCATGGTGCACCACATGTATCTGTATTTATGGCATCCTTCTGTATCGCCTTATTTATATGCAACTGTAGTACCAGCAACCACCTCCCTCATGTACTGAGGGTATATGATTGGTTGTTTTATTGGTATATTTGCATTTGTGCTATCTCTTATGCATTATACTGTGGCTTTTCTGCATGCTGGTGTGAACAGGTATTAAGTTAATGTGCAGTTTTTTATTATCTAATTGTTCCCCTAGCAGCAAGATATTTGAGCTGCTTCTCAGCAATTAGCTGCACCTGTTAATTTTTTCCAGGTAGCATATAGGCCAGAGTTGCCTGCTGCTGGGTTCAGTCTAGTCCAGCCATTGAGCTGTGAATATGCACCAAAAATTGCAGTGTTTTTTTGAGTAAGTAATGTCCCATTTTTTGTATGTGTTTTTTCTATAAATTAATATTTATACTTCTCAGACCAGAGTTGACCAGAAGGAAGTACCATCAAGCAAACCTCTCACTGCTGTGCTATCAGAGCTCACAGAGGGGAAGTAAAGTCAGAGAGAGTAATGCCCACAAGGGGACGTTAAAAAAAATCATATGAAAAAAAATCCATATAATAGTTGCATATTGCTTGTCAAAATGTAAAAACAAAAATGTTGATTGTAGTGTCCCTTTAAGCAGTCACTGTAACCCTAGTTTTTTGAATAGATATTTAGTTAATTCTAGTTCCTTACAACATGAGAAACAGCACTGAACCCATTGTTGATGGGATCAAGGCAATTAAAAAAGAAGGCAGGGTCGAGCTGAAAAAATAAACGGCAGAAGATAAGACGAACAGAACAAAATTAATATAATTCGGTGAACAAGACGAAGCTCATGGAACTGAACTAAAAGATAAGGAAAGAACAGTGTGGAACTCAGAATGTGGCCAACAAAGCTAAACAAAGAATAAATAAACCAGCAATCTATATATATTCAGAGGTGGGGTGTTGAGATTGGTCTAAATCCCAGGTAATAAACATTATGGGCCACCTGCCACCCACAAGTAATAAGGAGAAACACAGCAGAGATGAAGGCAATGGCGTTGCGGTGTGGCTCTTCTTAATGGTGGCTTAGTCCTGTTAGTTTTCAAGGCAGACTATAAAGTTCTCACTTCTCCAGTAGAACTGGAACAAGAAAGAGGGTTAAGTTGGTGGGGCCCTGCAAAGGAGGTGACGAGGGAATAAAGTCCTTCTATCCCAAGTGGCACGACCTGTTATTATGATGGAAGGCCATCACTGCCAGTCATGATAATACAGCTGCAGTATTATCTCTTTCTTTCTACAGACACTGCACTTTATTGATTTTTTTTTTCAAAACTGCCTCTTGCCATGATCTCTCCAGCACTGTCCAAATTTTAGCTGCATCTTATGGACCTACAATGGCCGCTGGTGGTCACTTATACAGGCTCAGTCTGACCCACAGGGAAGCAGGAAATATTCCCAGTGGGCTCCTGGGCATGGTAGGCTGGGGCTGCTTTTTAGAGAGAAAGGAAGAGAAAGCGAGGAAAAAAGCAAGGGGCAAAGTGCAAGAGTCATGTGTAGTTTGTGCAGTCATGTACAATGGCTATAGGATAAGCCCCAAGAATCAACTCCACTGGTGGGACAGAAGAACTAACTCCACTAGTGGGCCCCAAAAATTAACTCTACTTGTGGGCCCCAAGAATCAACTCCACTGTTGGGCTCCAAGAATCAACTCCACTGGCAGGTCTCAAGATTCAACTCCACTGGTGGGCCTCAATAATCAACTCTATTGGTGGACCCCAAGAATCAACTCCATTGGTGGATCCTAAGATTCAACCCTAAATTGGGCTGCAATAATCAACTCTACTGTTGGACCTGAACTACAATGGTGGGCCCCAGGCACCACAGTCTGACAGGGCCTTACACTGCATATGTTTGTCTTCAGTGCTTGTTGGTGGTTTCCCCGGGTTAAAAAAAGTCCTTTCATTGAATGATTTTCATTTATATAGACAATATTGATTGGTTTTGACTAATTTTATCAATCTTATGCATTTTATAAATTTTTTTGCACTTTTCTAGCATCCAACTCTTCTCCTGCAGGATCATTGCACATACTCTGCAAGCATCCATGCTAATTGCATGGTGTAAACCTTCATGAAGGCCAGAAGTGTGTCTGTTTGTAGATAACAGCTTCATATTTGCTTTCCAGTTTCTTCTCTGATGTTATCAATGTTCTTTCCTCACTGTCACCTTTTCTGCCAGTGCATGTGTTTATCTGTCAGCCAGTAATACAGACCCTGCCTTACACATTGTGGAATATTCCCTATAGTCGGATATCTTTACCGATGAAGCACACAAAGTCTGAATATAAGCTCGGTAACAAACAAAGAAGAGACAGTTAAACTAATGCTTCAAGCAATGTCCTATAAAAATGAATCCCATAAGTAAGGCCTTGTTCTTATCTTTAAAAACACCATGACCTTATGCTAGATCCCTAATATGTTGGATCCAAAAAAGACTCATATGACTCCCATATTTGTGCCCATCAAGGTTCTGCTATTATGATGGCAACACTGTGCTATTTTTGCTATTAAAGGGGATCTATGTCACCTCCTGATTTGTGTTATTAAATCCTTGTGTTCCCTGTGAAATAACAATTCTGGAGCATCTCTTCTTATAACTCTGTATTGTTCTGTTCCTCTGTTATTCCTTCTAGAAATGTATTACTGAATCTGTCAGCTGGGTGTCACCATTCCTGGTCTGCACCTCACAGTGCCGGCTCCGCTGCCAGATGCAGTAATGCGCTGTTAGGCGCAACCTTTGCCACTTTTTAATGCGCCTAACATACAGGGACATTCTGTGGGTGTTCTGGGGCGGGACGCGGCACATTCGAAAACTCCGAGGCATGCATGATCGCGGGTCGGCAAAGTGAGGTGCATTACAGCGCTTTACAGCTCCGACAGGCAGACCTAGTTTAATGTGGTCTATCTGAGCGGAGAAGTCGAAGTGAAGAGCGGTATTCTTGTAATGTGTTATAGCTCTACACTTACAGCAGTACACTACTACAATAAATGATTTATCAAGAAGAATAAATAATTAAGCCAGAAATCCTACTTGGAGGACAACAGGTCCCAGCAAGACCTGTGCTGTGCTGCCTTTTGTTGTATATACTGAATTGCATTAAAGTTGAAAGCAGCCCAAATACATCTAAAATTGTTGTTATGAAAAACGTTTAATAAAACATCTATACAACAACAACAGTGGCCTATTTGATGTTAAATTAGTGTAATTTTCACGGAGTTTGGAAAACATTTGATAGTGGAGAATTTTTTCGCAGGAGATATTATATATATTGCATTAATTTTATTGGATAACATTTACTAATACATTGATTTCATTTTTATAGCACTTGGATATGTCTGTTTATTAATTACTTCATTTAAATGACAAATCCTTAATTCTTGTACTGGTGTAAGGCTCTGTCCACCCGGATTATTTCAGGGTGAATTTGCGGACGAAAATCCGTCCTGAAATACATTTCAAATATGTGTCACAAAGTATTTACTATGGGGTTATTCCGATGACAATACGCCCGGAGATTGTTTTTCCGAGCGCAATAGGGACGGATTTCGGGGAAAACCCCCATATTTAAAAGTTAGTAAGTTGGGGGGGGAAAAGTTAGTCCTGCGGCCCCCCTTTCCCCCTAAGGGCCCTTCCCCCGGGTAACCCCCCCCGCCACGAACCTCAAAAGTGTGCCGCCCCGGCGCGCCGCTTCCCCCACGGACTTGAATAGAGGGGAAGCGGTTGGTGGTCTCCCTGTCCCCAAAACTTAGTAAGGGGAGAGCCTGGTCGCGGACCCGGGGTTGAAGCCTGTGAAGCGCCGTTGGGACGGCCCCTCCTCCCGGCAGCCCATACTGACCACAGCCCGCGGGGGGAAACCCTTTCCCTGAAAAACAGTCGCAGTGTTCGAAAAGCGGAGAAATCCTATGCGAGTGCCCCTGCTGCAGCCCCGGGAAATTTTTGCCTACCTGCGCCCGTGTCTCCCTTTCCCCTGTGGTGAGTCCCGATCTGCGTGTCCCTTGAACCCCCTGCTGTAACAGGCATCCCCTTGCGCCAATTCAGAGCGGGAAGGGTGCGGAAATTACACCCAGCAGAGCCTTTGCAGAGCGGCAATCCACCCCTGGTTCAAGAAAAGGGGCAGCCCCATTAAGTTAATTGACAGACTGCTAAAAACCAAGACCCCATTTGCCCTTCCGGGGTTTGTCAAACAGTGTAAAAATATCTAATTAAAAAAAAAAAACCTGAGTGCCTCCATCACCTGCCCGGGCCCGAGTCCACCTCCATCACTGTCCCGGCCCGAGACCGCCTCCCTCACCCGCCCGGCCAAAAAGGGCCCCCACACCCTTCCCCGGGCCCGAAGCGCCTCCACACCCGCCCGGGCCCGAGAGCGCCTCCTCCCTGTCCCCGGCCAGAGAGCGCCCCCCACCACCCCTCCCGGCCAGAGGCGCCTCCCTCACCTGTCCCGGCCCCGGAGCGCCTCCCAAAACCTGTCCCGGCCCGAAAGCGCCTCCATCACCCGTCCCGGCCCCGAGAGCGCCTCCACCACCTGTCCCCGGGAAGGCGCCTCAATCATGTCCCGGCCCGAGAGCGCCTCCACCACCCGTCCCGGCCGAGAGCGCCTCCATCCCCTCCCGGGCCCGAGAGCCCCTCCATCACCTGTCCCCGGGCCCAAAAGCGCCCCATCACCTGTCCCCCCAGAAGCGCCCCATCCCCGTCCCCCGGGCCCGAGAGCGCCTCCACCACCCGTCCCGGCCAAGAGCGCCTCCACCACCTGTCCCCGGCCCGAGAGCGCCTCCCCCCCCCCCGGGGGGCCCCCCCCCACCCTTTCCCGGCCAAGAGCGCCTCCATA
>JAODAL010057794.1:0-22461 GCA_025379985.1 Phyllomedusa bahiana | reverse complement strand
AAAGGTATCCACGAAAACCCCCAAACCCCATGGCGAGTTGGGTGTTCATCCCCAGCTTTTAGATCAGGCAAGGTACATCAGCAGGATAAATGCCGATTTTACTGCATGTCATGTCAGTTTACTGTGTGTTGAGCGATTTTATCGCAAAGTTAAAATGGGCAAGGTTTTTATGGTGATCGAATTTTCAGATCAGCGTAATTAAGGTTAAAATCTGGCATCATTATTAAGACGCCCCCATTTTCGCGCTTCCTGTCATTTTGGCGGCCAGCAAATCAGTTTTACAGAATAGAGCAGGGTGGAATGTGTGTGCGCCGTCATGACTGGGATTAAAAGGTTTTGCGTTTGGGGCGGGAAAAAATCAGACCTTTTTAAAAACATAAAACCCCCTTCCTTTCAGCCTTAGAGTCTCTACCTCATAGAAAGGCGGGCTCTCCCTGGGGCCAAAAACAGCTCAGCAAAAATTAATCTATTTCTCACAGAGAAACCCTTTCTATAGCTGGATCCTTCAATTTATTTTAATTAAGTTTTAAGATTTTTTAGTTAGCTAAGAATTTTAAAGCAGCATCCCGCGAAAGTCACGGGGGAGCGGGGGGGGGCGGGCAACACAGAAAACCCAAATCTATAAAAACTGGATAAATTTCCCAAGACTTATGTAGATATTCACGCGATTCTTTTTTATTACATTTTCTATTGAAATATTTCCTGGTATTGGGGGCACCGAACTTAATTGGACCCCCCCAAAATCTTTGTAACTCGGGTTTCCCTTTTTTTGGGTGCAAAATCCACTTTTTTTATCAGTTACTTTCAGATGGTTTTTTTTTTAAATTTTTAAAACCTTTTCCCCTGTTTGATATATCCACCTTGATTAAATACAACCAGAAATTTTGTAGTCAGCACAGGTTGTTTTTGCCAAAAAATTACGGTATCATACGAAACATAACAGTACGTGTTTTTTGACTTTTGCGCACCCAGCTTTTTTCTTGATGAGCACCCACGAAAACAAAAACAGAATCTATATTCACCCAGTGAATTAAAAGGGTGCAAAAAATCCGGGTATTATCAAAACATAACAATACTGTTTTTTGACTTTTGCGCACCCTCTTTTTTCATTGAGCGCTCAGTAAATCTAAAACACAATTCAATCCCCACGGGTGAATTAAAAGGTGCAAAACATACCGGTATTATACGAAAACATAACAGATACGTTTTTTTTTGACTTTTGCGCACCCACTTTGTTCTTTGAGCAGCACCCAAAGAAATCAAAAAACAAAATTTCTTAGTCCCCCAAGGTGAATTAAAGGTGCAAAAAAAACCGTGTATATACAAAAACATAAAGATCTGTTTTTGATTTTTGCCACCAGCTTTGTTCATTGAGCGACCCACGAAACAAAAACACAATTCTTAGTCCCACAGGTAAATTTGAAAGGTGCAAAAATACCGGTTTTAAAAACAAAAAACATAACAGATACTTTTTTTTTGATTTTTGCGCACCCACTTTGTTCATTGAGCAGCTCCACGTAATTTTTAAAAAAACAATTCTAAGTCCCCACAGTGAAGAAAGGTGAAAAAAATACCGTGTATTAACGAAAACAAACAGAAAACTTTTTTTTGACTTTTGGCACCCACTTTGTTCATTGACGCAGCACCCAACGTAAATAAAAAGCAATTCTATACACCACGGGTGAATTGAAGGTGAAAAAATACTGTGTTTTATCGAAAACAAACAATACTTTTTTTTTGATTTTTTCCACAGCTTTGTTCTTTGACGAGCATCCACTTAAAATCTTAAAACAGAAATTTCTATAGTCACCACAGGTAAATTTGAAAGGTGCAAAACATACCGGTATTTATACGAAAACATAACAGATACTGTTTTTGACTTTTGCGCACCCAGCTTTGTTCATTGACGCAGCATCCAGAAATCAAAAACGCATTCTATAGTCCCCACATAATTGAAAGGTGCAAAAAATACTGTGTATTATCGAAAACATAACAATACTGTTTTTGACTTTGCCCCCCCGCTTTGTTCATTGACGCGCACCCACGAAAAATCTTAAAACAGCAATTCAAGTCACCACAGGTGAATTGAAGGTGCAAAAAATCCCGGTATTATACGAAAAACATAACAGATGCGTTTTTTTTAACTTTGCGCACCCACTTTGTTCTTGACCGCCCCCACTAAATTTTTAAAACAGAAATTCTATAGTCCCACAGGTGGAATTGAAAGTGAAAAAAAATACGTGTATTATACGAAAACATAAAATAGTGTTTTTTGATTTTACGCCCCCATTTTGTCATTGACCGATCCACAAAATTTTAAAACACAATTCTTTACCCCACCTAGGTGAATTGAAAGGGAAAAAAAAATACCGTGTAATACGAAAACATAACAGATACGGGTTTTTGGACTTTTGGCCCCCAGCTTTTTCATTGACACGACCCACAAAATTTTAAAAAACAGAAAATTTCTATAGTCACCACGGGTGAATTAAAGGTCAAAAAATACCGTGTATATACGAAAACATAACAAACGTTTTTTTGCATTTTTTCCCAGTCCAGATTTTTTGATAGAACCTTTGCATTAAAATTTGAATCCGCAATTTTTTTTTTGATTAAGGGATTAGAAAAGCTGTGATTTGCCCGTCTTTAATAAGAACTTTTAAAATTATTCCAACCCTAAAATTTTTTTTTTTCTGAACATGGAGCGAAATGCGGTGGTAAACGAGCAAAGAGGGGGGGAGCACATGGAGGAGAGGACAGAGAAGGGGCTCCTTCCCGTGCGGGGACAACACGCATGCCAGGGGATCGTCATTGCAGGGGCCGTCAGGCCCCGTCATCGCGGGTCAGGGCCCCGTGAATCTAAATAAAGAAATCGCGCCAAAACTGTCCTTCAGTGGTTAATGCAACCTGCATTAACAGCTTACCTCCTCGCCTCGCATCACGGCCACAAATGTTCATCAGCAACACAAACACCACCAAAATGAAACAGCCAAATGTCAAACCCTGTACCCACACTTGGATAATCCATTTTCTGAAGACATCTTGATGACAAAATGCGGTTGGGGGCAAAGGCATGTTAAAAGTCAAAAGGATGATTAGTCTGCCGACGCCCCGTTTCGATGCCATCAGAGGGGTGAAGGAACCGGCAATCGGCAAAAATCCCCGGGGGGTCGGGAACGCCTTGCATGCCCCTTGCTTGTACCCGCAGCTTTTGGGTGCAGAAATAAGAAAGTTCACCTGTGTTGATATGATGATGATGACGCATTTTGGGATCCATAAAAAGAAAAACAACAAGACACTAGGAACAGAGCGTTTTCCTTCCAGCAACAATTTGGCCCCCCCTAACAAAAATTTCTTTTCCAAAAACAAAAAATCCGTGGATTTCTGGGTCCCAAAAGAAGCTTTTTCTTCAAATTTAATGTATTTTTCACTTTTTATATTAAATAACATTAAAACAAAGAGCATCATCAAAGCACACTTATCTCAGTCCTTCAAGTCCTGAATAGGATAAATATAGCAAATATGGGAGCCACGAGTTCCGGGCAACTTGGAGTAATCGCTTGGCTCTACTCTGGCTCGTTCCTCGTGGCTCCCATATTTGCATTTGGAGACGTAATTTGTGTAGGTGGGGTCCTACTTGTATGCTGTGAACGGCACCGCTCTAGTTCCTAATGCATCTTGTTGTTTTTCTTTTTATGGTTCCTTACCCCGATGTTTGCACTGACATTTTGAAATATGTCGTTTGATAAAATTGCAGCAGCCACAGCTAATACAGCTAAGATATATGCTTTATCTGATGAGGAACGAGCTCAGATTGTTTTCCAAGCTGATAGTGCAGGATATAAGTGGAATACCACCGGTGATATACACCAACAAGATCTCAGTAAAAAACTTGAAAATTTGAAACGTAAAGAAGTGAATCTACACCTACACGCCTCCACGCTTATGGAGTATATAAAAGTACAACGTATCCCGCGGGGTCTGAGAAGCCCCTTAATGCCAATCTTCCTGAAAGAAGATGCACAATTTCAAAACAAATGGTTTGCGATTAGCAACAGATACTCGCTAGACCTAATGCTACTCACTGTACAGCATCTCCAACCAGCTGTTGATAAAGTTCGTGATGAAATCGCGCAATGTGAAAGAGAACTAAAAGAAATAAAAAGAGATACATATGATGAAATTTGTCAACAGATTTCTGAAAGCACTGCAAAATTGCGTGAACAGATCATGAGCACAAAGCTTAAGAAGTTTGAAAGGGATACAAGGGACTACGCCCAGAATAAAGTATACTCATGGGCTAAAGAAAGATCTTATACGAGGAGAACGCACTATGTGAACAGAGCGGTAGCTGATACGTCCTCATCAGAAGCAGAGTCTTCCACCCAGAAGCAAATGACCCTGAGATCCACAAATAAGGGCACTCATAAAACGCAGCCTTTTTTACAGGATCGAGGAAATGCAGAGACCACAAGTGGAGACCAATCGGAAGAATCGCTGGGGGCAAAAGCCAAAACCAAACGGAATGCGAAGAAGAAGAACTAAAGCAGAATGACCTTACCATAAACATTTCCTCAAAATCGTTAACAGAGATCCAACGACATGTGGTGAACAAAGGCCTGAATTTTATTCCTGCAAGATCAAGGACACTATTTGATTTTCAAGTAGATTTCTACAGGTTTTGTAGGAAAATTAGATTGAAAATGTTTTTTGGTAAGGGTATCGATCGGGATGTTGAAATTAAAAAATTGTTTAAACGCAGTAAATTTGACCCGGATATTTCCAGCTCTATGCTTGAAACCTTTAAAGAATTGGTCCAAAGGGAGGTCAGTGAAAAATGGCAAATAAAAACTAGGAAGAAAAGGGACAATTTAAATAAAAAGGAGAAGGAGGCCCTAGAGATATTACATAAGGATAAAGAGCTTATATTTAAAAGAGCGGATAAAGGGGGCGCCACTGTTATTATGGATAGAGAAAAATATATTCAGGAAGCAGATAGGCAACTAGAAGATATTGAAATCTATGCAAAGAGCAATGAGGACCCTACCAGACAGGTTAAAAATCGAATAGATGAGATTCTCCTCAATGCAGAAATGCAGGGGATCATTGATAATAAAACAGCGAACTTGCTCAAAGTTGAATATCCACGTGTCCCCATCCTATACCTTGTACCTAAAGTTCATAAATCCTTAGTGGATCCCCCGGGCAGGCCCATTGTCTCTGGCATTGGGTCTGTTTTTCAACCAGTGGCCCTCTTCATTGATAACTATTTACAAAAAATTGTCAAACAGCTCCCTAGGTGTCTTAAAGATACTGGTGAATTCCTGGCCAAAATTGAAGGTTTGGAGGTCGCTGATGTTACTTTTCTCTGTACTCTAGATGTAGGTAGTCTCTACACCAATATTCCCACCAATGAAGGTATTTCAGCAGTTAGAAACAAACTTATGGAGGACGTCAGTCTCTCCAACAGTATGATCGCTTTGCTGCTGGAGTTACTGGATGTTATCCTTACCATGAATTATTTTAGATTTGGACAGGAGTTATATTGGCAGCGACAGGGGACTTCGATGGGGTCTCCTGTCGCTCCTAGTTTTTCTAATATTTTCATGGAGTCTTTTGAGAGTGGACATGTTGTCCACGGGACATGGAGCCACTGCATTAAACAGTGGCTGCGCTACGTGGACGATGTGTTCATGTTATGGTCAGGAACTGAGGTTGAGTTGGATCAATTTCTCACCGATTTGAATACTAAACATCCTCTTATTAAATTCTCACTTACTAAAAATGTTCAAGAGATTAGTTTCTTGGACGTATTGGTCAAACGGGAGGGACATACTCTGGCGACTACACTGTATTCAAAAGACATAGATAGGAATAATATCTTACATATGAACAGCCAACATGCTCCAACAATATTTAAAGCCATCCCAAAGGGACAATTTTTGCGTGCCAGGCGCATATGTTCATCTGACATAGAATACCATAGGAATAAAGAGAAGCTCATTGATAAATTTGTTACACGTGGTTACCCCAGAGATGAGATTGTAAATATAGGTGAGGAAGTAGGCAAGCTCTCACGTGAGTTTGTCAGAACCCCTAAGATCACCCAGAAGCATGATCAAAGAATAGGGTTTCAATCTGTGTATGATGACCATGCAGATTTAATACGTAAGACAATTAAGAAACACTGGCACATAATACAAAGCGATCCTAAGTTTGGACCCCTGTTTAGGGAGCATCCTTAATTCATATATCAAAAAGGTAAATCGATAGGCAATTACATTGTCCACTCCGATTTAAAGCAGAAAATCTCGAGACAAAAATTCTTGGACACACAGAGAAAGGGTACTCACCCGTGTCTGTCGTGCCAAAACTGTCATGGAATCATTAAAGGGGAATATATCACCCATCCCACTCGTGGCTATAATATACCTTTAAGAGGATATTTTACCTGTTGCACTACTAACGCAATCTATCTTTTGAAGTGTCCCTGTGGCATGTGCTATGTGGGGCAGACCACTAGGATGGTCCGCATTAGGATCAATGAACATAAATCCCAGATACGACTTTATAAATCAAACCAAGGAGAAATAAATAAAATTGAGCAAGGTAGTAATATCAGCTTTGCTAAAAAGAAAAAATCATTTTCAGAATCTACTGTGGCAAGGCATTTCTTTGAAAGGGGGCATAATGTGGCAGAGCTCCGCTGGTGTGTACTTGAGGAAGTAGAGGGTAATGATGCTGAACACACTAACGTTAAACTTCTACAACGTGAGGTCTATTGGATTAATAGATTAGATGCACTTTCTCCCAAGGGGCTAAATGAAAATTGTCAATGGAATGTATTCCTATAGATATGTTAGGTACCTGGCCCCATACCTTTTTGCCCGTTGTCAGTTTTTAGGATTCTCTTACCCTGTACTAGCGTTAATAATGAGATTATATTTTCATCTATAGCTAACGGGTGCAGAGAGCATATGTGTTTTTAATTGTTAGTATAGTTATCTTTGAGTTTGATATATATCTAATTACCTTGTGTAACCAGTGGGTATAAGAACCGACATCCTGGAAGCTACGTCACGCTTGAAGAAGGGGGCGTGTCCCCCGAAACGTTGCGTGTTCCGGGCAACTTGGAGTAATCGCTTGGCTCTACTCTGGCTCGTTCCTCGTGGCTCCGATATTTGCTATATTTATCCTATTCAGGACTTGAAGGACTGAGATAAGTGTGCTTTGATGACTGCTACATCTGCTATTAATGTTACTATATATCAAAAGTGAATAATACATTAAATTTGAAGAAAAAGCATTACCTGTTTGGGACTTGCAGTAACTCACACGGCATCTGTTTGCATTTGGAGACATTGCGGATCCATCCTGGTCTTTTCCGCAGAATTTGCTTGCGAGCGCTTCATCAGTGGACGAGGAGGAAGACAGATGGGGTAGTGTCAATACGGGTCCCGCCACAAAAAGGGAGAGGGCGGTCGCAGAAGTCCGCCTGATATGATTCCGCCAGCCACGGTCAGCGCAAACCCCGCCCCTCGCTTATCCCCGTCAAAAAGGTCCAGGACCTCTCAAGCCTGGGCCTTTTTTGAGCAAGCCTCTGATTCACCCAGCGATGTCATATGCCTCTTTCCCCGTAAACGCATAAGTAGAGGCAAGAACCTTAAGTGGTTAACACCACCAACATGTCTAGTCACATGAAAGCGAATGCATGAGATGACATGGAGGGAACACTTGGCCAAAAAAGGCCAGACCGACGCCAGCCTCCAACCACTGTCACACCCTCTGTCTCCGCCTCCTCCTCCGCCACCACCAAGCGTTCCTCAGCTGCCAATGTCTTCAGAGTCATGATCAGGGATCAGCCTCGTTCAGCTCCACCCATCGCCCGGGAACACCCCCAGCACCACAGAGAACCACCCTCCCCCTTCTCCTTCCGCCAGTTTGACGACCTGCCCCAAGGGGCCGTCAGCGGCCAGCTCAGCTTCTGTACTCAAGTTTTGGGAGCAGAAGAAACACATTAACCCAAACCATTCCAAATCCAAAAGCCTGAATGACGGCATTGCAAGGCTTTTGGCCTTGGAAATGTTGCCTTTCGTCTGGTGGCACAGATGGGTTCCGCCACGTCAGGGCCCCTCGCTGCCCCCAATACCAGATGCCGAGAGGCATTTCTTTGCCAGAAAAGCCGTCCCTGCCTGGGCCAGCCAGGGGTATCAAAAATTTTTCAAGCGCGTTGTCTGCACCCTGTGTCGGAAAAGTCCATTCACCACCGACACATGGACTAGTAAGCACGGCCAAGGCCGCTATTTCTCTGTGACAGCTCACTGGGTGAGCTGGGTGGGTGTCACTGGGGGTGCCGGTGGCTCTAGGCTCGGCGCTTGCTCTTCAAAAACGCAGGGATGGTGCAGGGCTCTTTCCCCCAAGGTCCTCCTGGTGGCATCACGTGCCCCCAGAGGACACCACAAGGCCCGTTGTTTGAAATTAATCTGCTTGGGACCGTCCCCCACACGGTCAGGAGCTGTGGACGGCTCTCCGCAACGAGGACCCGAGCGCTGGCTGGGGGGACAAGAAACCTTGTGCCAGGCAAGGTGGTGTGCGATAACGGGCGAAATCTGCGGGCGCCCTTAAGAACGGTTAGGTGGAGCACATCCCTTGCCTGGCATATGTCATGAACCTTGTCGTCCAGAAATTTCTAAAGAGCTACCCGGGTTGGACTGCCTGCTGAAGAAAGGCTCGAGGTCTGAGTTCGTACTTCCCCCCGTTCGCACCCTGCTTGTCCCGCCTGGCTGCGTTGCAGCGTCAGCTCAGCCTCCCCGTAAACCCGTCTCATTGTTGACTTTGGCAACACGCTGGAATTCCACCCTCCCCATGCTCCAGCGATTGTGGGAGCAGCGCAATGCCCATTACGCAGTACAAGTGACACAGGGCCCTGACAAGCAGCGGTGCGGACCTGGGGGTGTTGAGCCACCGAGGAGTGGAGGCAGGTGAAAGAGCTCTGCACCATCCTTGCCAGTTTTGAAGAAGCCACCAAAATGGTCATTTGCGGACAATGCCTTGTCAGCATGAGCATTGTGGTGATCTTAGTTCTGGAACGATCGTTGGACACTCTGAAACATCAGGTCCCCCCAGCGACGGAGGAGGAGATGGACACAGATGCAGACACGGACCCTTTTTCTCTCCGTCAAATCCAAAAGGCCCGACAGTTTCTAAATTTTTATCGGTCTTCATTAGGCAGTGGTTCGGGGTTTCCAGAGCAGTGCAGGCGGCACCTCAGCTCTCAGGGTGCATCATCTGAGCAAGTCAGGGCTGTGTTGAAGCTGTGCCGGAGGAAGCGGAGGAGGAGGAGGAGGTATTCTAGACACCGACGTCCCTGCCTTGGAAAGAGGTTGGCGTGAATTTGAGGCAAAATGAGGAAGATGAGTTTGTTGTGCCCCTCAACCCAGAAGCTTGGGAATTCAAGGCTCCATCTCTAACATGAGTGCTTGGATGCTCCATTTCATCAACATGACCCCTCGCATTAAGGCCATCAAAATGAACAACAGTTATGGGTGGCCACTCTCCTGGATCCCCGGTACAAAACAAAATTTCAGCAATTTCCTTCCACCCACCCAAATAGAGAGTAAAATGCAGGAAATGGAGACCTTGCTGATTGATCAACTGGGGAAACATCTTTTTGCGTCTGCTTCACGTTCTTCAAATGTCACGGTGGAACAAGCCATCGACGTGACAGCAGTAGAGTGCAAGTACCCGTAGCGGCAGCAGCGGCAGCAGCAGGCAAGATGGCGAAAGCCTAAATGGGTGACCTCGGGAAATTTCTTTATTTACCACCTAAACCAAAAGCATGCAATGCAGGCCACACATACAAACCCAGAGACCAGCTTAAGATCATGGTGCACGATATCGGGCGTCTCCCACCGATTTTTTTGTATGTGTTCCGGACGCAATAGACTTCTGGGTATCCAAAATGGACGAATGGCCCGAGTTTGCTCGCCACGCCATAGAGGTGTTGTCCTGCCCAGCAGCCAGCGTCATATCTGAGCGGACCTTCAGCACAGCCGGAGGAGTCTTTACGGGACAAACGCACCCGGGCTTTCCACAGATAATGTGGATCGTTTGACTTTCATCAAGATGAATCAGGCATGGAATCTCTGATGATGTTGTGGCCCCAATTGCCGTGGTCCCCGATTAGTTGCTGATCTACTTCACATTCCTCTCCAAACGGGAAATGGTCCTCTTGAAAAACTTATTTTTAAAAAATGATATTTCTTACTGCAATTTTATTCTCAAATTCCCAACAGTTCATTTTTGCTGGTTTTGCTGTGAGGAGACTAAAAGACACCCAGGCTTCATGACAAAACCATCTTCCATTTACTCACGTCATCTTTAGAATTTTTCACAATGTCAATGGTTTTGGGGTCATGTTTCCTACAATTTTTAAAGTGACTGAGAAGTCATATTTATAATTTTTTGGGGTCATGTTGCTGTGAGATACAGCAATAATCTGGTCCTTTGGAAAGAAATGTGGCTTCTAAGTGGCATTTCTCCCTCACAATTTTTAACAGTGGTTGAGAAGTCATATTTATAATTTTTTTGGGGGATTTTGCTGTGAGATACAGCAATAATCCCTGGTCCTTTGGAACAGAAATGTGGCTTCTAAGTGGCATTTCTCCCGCACCATTTTTAAAAGTGGCTTGAGAAGTCATTTTTATAATTTTTTGTGTCATGCTGCTTTGAAATGCAGCAATATACAGGTCCTATTATAACAAATGTTGTTTCCTAATAGACATTTTGTTCTTCACAATTTTCAAAAGTGGCTCATGGGTCATGTTTTGATTTTTGGGGACATTTTGCTGTGACATGCAGCTATACTACAGGTCCTATTCTAAAAACTGTTGTTTCTAACAGACATTTGTTCTTCACAATTGTCCAAAGTGGCTCAAAGGGTCATGCTTTTTAATTTTTGGAAGCATTTTGCTGTGACATGCAGCTATATACAGGTCTATTCTAAAAATGTTGTTTCTAACAGACATTTGTTCTTCACAATGGTCAAGAGTGGTCAAGGGTGATGGTGCTGTCAGAAACAGGAATAGGTAGGGGCATGTTAATGGACACATATTGCAAATTACTTGTTTTTTGCAAAAATCTTTAACATAGCTATCAATCCCTTTATTGAGACAACCCATTTAATACAATTAAAAAAGAGAAACAAAGAAAATGGTGGGATTCCCTTCCCATTTTAAAAATGTTTTTTTCTAGAATTAAAGTATAAAAAACTTGATGTTCAAAATAGCTGTTAAAAAAATTCCTCTGAAATTTTACAAGGGAGGTACAGGAAAACTTGACAGATGTAGGTTATTTTAGAGGACATGAAGTATGGAGCACGGACAGAGAACAAAGTACAGAGACCATTTCCTCCAGCAAAGTTGAGTAAAATGAGAAAAGAATGCCAAATAAAGGGCACCTGGGTGTAACAGGAGCGTTAACCACCAGTATTTCCCAAGTGAAGCTCAATTGGTCCACACATCGGAGGGGGAAGCGCTACCCAGGTATTGACTGTGTACAGAGGAAAGGGTGGAGTTCTCACACTTCCGCACTCTGCTTCAGCACGACAAATTTTCGTTGCTGCGTCATCAGGGCATTTTAACCTGCGTGTTAATAGATGACGGACGCCAGCCTGGGCTCTCAAGCAACCCCCCTGTAAATCCGGCCCTGGGTCATGCTGTGGCCCAAAGGGCAGGTATAGTCAATGTCCAGTGAAACTAAAATGGTGGGTTGAAAGACTCCTTTTCCGGCACTTTTTAAATGTGGGGGTCATGCAGGTTTGGGGCTCATGCTGTGGCCCAGGAAGGTATAGTCAATGTCCAGTGAAACTAAAATGGTGGTTTGAAAGATCCTTTTTCCGGCACTTTTTAAATCTGGGGGTTATGCAGGTTTGGGGGTCTGGGTGTGGCCCAGTAAGGTATAAGTCAATGTCCCGTTCAACTAAAATGGTGGGGTTTAAAGACTCCTTTTTCCGGCACTTTTTAAATGGGGGGTCATGCAGGTTTGGGGCTCATGCTGTGGCCCAGGACAGGTATAGTCAATGTCCAGTGAAACTAAAATGGTGGTTTAAAGACTCCTTTTTCCCGGGACTTTTTAAATGTGGGGGTCATGCAGGTTTGGGGCTCATGCTGCGTTCCGGACAGGGATATTCAATGTCCAGTTCAAGTAAAATGATGGTTATTTTCAACTGCCTTCTGGCACTTTTTAATTTGTGGGTGATGCAGGTTTAAGGGTCATGCTGTGGTACAAGACAGGGATAGTGAATGGTGTGTGACTTTTTTTCTGTGGCTTTTATAGCCTAAGTATTGTGCCTAAGATGTAGCAGGTATCCATTTGACTGTTTTGGCTGTTAATTCCAGCTTTCTCCAGCCCCGTTTGGGTGTAAGAATGAAGGTGTTGTTGCTCTCCATAGACTTTAATGGTCATCGTTATAATCGACTGCACGCTATCGAAAAACCTTATCGATGGTGGCCGACTATCGACTATCGATCGATGTCGATAGCCAACGTAATCGCTCAACACTAGTCATGACCCACCAGAGACTTTAGCATTGAACCACACCTGGGAACATAGCCTAAGGATTTCCTTGGTTTTCTTTCTTTAGCCCCTTTACAAAGAGCTGATGTGCAGTTAGAAGTTTAGTTAGACAGTCCTTGGCAGGCAGAGTTCTTGTGAGGTCAGTGAGACAAAGCCAAAGGTCAAGACATGCAGTGAACACAGTATCAGACTGGGGTGCTTGGAGCCCACTGGTGGAATTGGTTCTTGGGGTTGATCAGTGGAGTTGATTATAGGCATTCACCATTAGAATTGATTCTTGGAGTCCATTAATGGAGTTGATTCAGGTAAATCATTTTAAAATCGCTGGATTGTGGTTCTTGGTTTGCGCTAAAAACTGCGGTCAGTTTTCGGATTTTCCATCAGCCCCATACATTGAATGTACAGGAATCCGACGGCAAGCCAGCGGAAGATCTGACAGGTTTAAAAATCCTCAGGATTTTCAAAAAATTTGTGCTGTGTAGACTACAGCACAGATTTTTTTTGCTCTCTATGGGGCACAGGTTACAGTTGGTTTTTTTTGGCAGATTCTAAATACTGAATCCACCGAAAATACATCTAAAATCCTGTGCTGTGTAGACATAGCCTTACACACAGAAACTGAACAGGAACCGGCCATCTGAATCAAAGAGGATCAGCGCACATGCATTAAAGGGGACCAGGTCAGTTGACAGAGTGGCCAAAGTGTAAGGAGCCAGAGACAAGTGCACAATGGTGGCAGGTGTACAGTAAGATGTTAATATAGACCTACAGCTGGGTGTTCTGGGATCAATAGCGCACCGGCGGAGAAGAACCACAAAGACACAGAGGCTTTGGGATCTCAGCAGGCTTCACTCACGGCACTTTCTTCTGGACATGTGTTTGCTGTATTACTTGTGCAACAGACAAATCTTTTCACCTCATAAGGATATACTTCTCTTTTCTCTATTCGCTTCCCGTTATTGCTATTTTAGCAAATACCTTGCAGTCAAGCAGGGGTTGCCTGACCATACTATCTGGTTATCTTCCAAGCCCAGCAATACTAGCTCCAGCAGAGGTAGACCAGAGGTTCCCCATGAGTTGTGGACTTGGCTTCTTAGGCTAACAGCCTCTGTACTTTCCTCCTTGCAGTCAGTCTCTCTAACTCTCTTGTCTGCTCTATACCTTTCTTTCTGGTGACACTTTTGTGAGTACTCTTTTCCCTACTCAGGCCCGGTATCAGGGGCCTAAGCCTGCCTCTGCTTCACTGCTGGCAAGTGTGCAGACGACCCCTTTTGCTGTAACTATCCAACTCAACTAACAGGAACTTCACAACTACTGAACTTCAACTCAGCTACTCCGTGCCTATCATGGCACGCTTCTCATATGCCTGTAGCCCATCCTGTCTCTTTTCCAGGATCTTCTGGCTACAGGACACAAATAATACTCGTGCCTAAAGCACTAGAACCCCACAACGAATTGCAAGTCAAAATCATTACAATAAAATGTAAAATATACGCACACCTTAAGACAGCAGTGAAACAGCAAGCAATGCAGATATAAGTGTCCGCTTAAGCATATAAATCCAGTTTTTACATAAATCCAGTTTGCACTAATAATGATCTGTTATCAGTCAACCCAGAAAAAAGTGCATGCACTGACTGGTTGATTATTAGCACTGTCTTGTTCATTCAGATATGTTTTTTTCTCACAAATTACAAATTACAATTAATACTGAGGAGGCCTCCAGTCATTGGCATGAATTCGGATGAAATTGCAGTGCAGGATAAAATAACTGAGCCTTGACTACACCTATGCTTGATTTATGGAACATTACTAAAATTTGTCAAAGTTCCTGTAGGGTAGTATATCCTGAGGGTCTTGGTACAGATCCACCTCTAATTACTGTCATTAATTAATCCTCTTATTAATTACCAAAATAATGCCAGATTTCTTTTATTTGACACCATAAATTCAAGTTAAAAGATCACGCAGACCGGAGCTCACACATGGCAGCCATCCCAGTAGTTTCTGCTGCAACCTAAAAGTATGTTGGAAAATGCTTGACATGTTTCTTTCTTTGGAGAAGAAAAATGAAAATAGAATATGATAACGAGTCAACAAATTTGCACATGGCTGAGGTAGGGAATGTCCGAATTATTGTGTGAGAATTCTGTCTGGGGAATATAATTAAGACCTGTTTATGATTTTTTGGGCTAGTGACTAAACTCCAATCTGTGATATGATCAAAATGAGGCTTTATAGTGCTCTGTTATTACAAAACCAATGGGCCTCATTTACTATCACTGTCTTAAAGTTAGACAGCGTAAACAGGCAGTCTACCAATGCACCACATTCACCACAGTGGTTTATGCTGATTGATAAATTGGTGCAGCTTTAGAGTTCTCTAAGTTTTTAGACCAACTATTTTGGCTTACTTTCTAACCAGAATGTTGGTGAATATTTGGCACAGATTTTAGCGCAGTGTGTTGCATTGTGGCCATGCCTATTTTCTTGTGAAGACACACCCAGTCTTTGCTAAGTCATGCCCAACATGTTGAGCAGTATGCAGAAAATGTCTAAAGACAATAATAAATGTGTCTGCAACATGGTGTGCCAATAGTGCTACATTTTTTGTGCATTTTAACCGATTGCTGACCCTTTATCCAACTTTAAACATCCATGCGCCAAAACTGCCATACCAAGTTTGCAGATAACACTCTATGTGCCAAAATGTTTGCCACATAACACTTTCATACATACTGTCGTATTCTACACTCTTCTATATCGATTTAGAAGTGGTGTGTCGACGCCAGGTTTCATACATGTCACCCCTAATGTAAAAATAACAATGTATAGTGAGAGACGCAGATGAACTCTGTACAAGCAGCTATGTCCTCAGCTACCCCTGCACAGTTGGTATTTCTCACATAAGGAATATTACCCAATTGTCATCTCTGCCTAACAAAGTAAAAGTAAAACCTATTTCCCTGTAATAGTGAAGGAAATCGTCTGATTTGTTAATGCATATATTTGAGAAAAGTCTTATAATTTAATGTACTATAAATTTTTGTGTGTTTGTGTGGTGGTGATAGGTACTCTTTAAGGCCTATTTCACACATAGCTTTTTTAGGCTGTTTTTTACTTAAAGGGGTTTTGCCACGATGTAATGTTGATGTGGGATCCTCCAAAATAAATATATGTGATTACAAAAATTGCAGCCTGAGAGAGCTACAGGCTGCCTTACCTGCCCTTAGTTACTTAAAAGCTTCTATTAGATACGACCTGACAAGAGCTGCTGGCCGGGCTTGCGCAGAGCACACTTCTTATCTGATGAAAGGGAGCTGAAGAAGCTTTCAAGGCACCGGGTAGAAATATATTGTCTTTTGTATGCAGAATCCACTAGTTGTAGTGTGATTATCTGAGTAGATCCCTGCTTTATCTGATGACAGAGAACATGAAGAAGCTTTCAAGCTGCTGTGGAGAAAAGGTGTTGTCTTTTGTATACAGAATCCACTAGATGGAGTTTGATTATTTGAGGGAACATGTCACACGATCCCTTATGCATGGCTCTCTGCTCTGGCCGTGTCTCTCTCTCTCTTAGCTCAGCGTGGCTTGTTTACATTTGCTTCTTAGCAGATAAGGCACGTCCTGGCAAAACCCCTTTAAAAAACAAATTTAACATTTTCACCTTTTTAAAATGTGTTTTAGTACATGTTTTTTATGTAATCATGATTTCTACATCATGTGATCAACCCTTTTTCTTTGAATTACATGACTCGTGTGTTTTTTGGGTGCTCGCCTTTTTTTCTCCACTTTCCCACTGGCTGAAGAAAACAACAGAGAAGTCAATGAAAAAAGGCATGTTAAAAGTTGTCTTAATTAAAAAACCTCACCCAAAAAACTTTCAGAAATATAGGAAATTCATGTCATTTTTTTTTACGAGACCAAAAATCCACAACATACTATGTCCCATATGTTCGAAAAGTGTCCTTATTGAAAGTATCTAAGTAGTGCTGCAAGTTCAGTTGATACTTACAGTATATTTGAAAGTATCTCACAACACATTATAAATGTGTCACGTTGTAAGAAAAACTGCCTGTGCTCCAAAAAAGTATTCTCTACTGTGAATAATTTTGTTTTAGGGTGCATTTACACAGCAAAGGACAAAAACAGCTCTGTTTTGACCTCAGTAGAACCGTTCATTACAACCGGGTTTTGGACCTGTTTTTGTCACTGATTTTGTTTTCCCAGTGTTTTTTGGACTGTTTTTCAAGCAGAAAAGTGTACAGAGTGCAAAAGTATCCTGATTGGTGCAAGAAAACGTGATTTTTTTTATCTCCACAATTTGAAGCACAAAGGCCAACTTTTTTCACTTTCACTTTAAGCACATGTGCATGTTAACAGCATCAAAATTTGGTTAGTTTAGGCTAAAAAGAGTTTTTGTAGACTCTCGTTAACACTGAAGGGCTTTACAGGACTTTCCTGTGTAAAATAAAGCGCAAAAGGACCTGCAAAAACACACCTACTATAGGTGGGATCATTCTTCAAAATGAAAAAAACGCTCAAAAGCCGTGCCAAAAACATGGATAAAAAAACGCTCACTCACTTTTGTGAGCAGTTTACATTGACTCCAATGTTAATTTTCAGTCTGGAAGAATGAACATGTTCTAAGTTTTTCGGACCGCCGGTGGTGTAAAAAACTGCCTGGCGGAAAAACAGTTCATTGGGGACTGCTGAACTGTTTTTCTAATGAAGTCTATGGGGGAGTGCTGCTTTCAGGTTTTCAGATGGTTTCTAAAACCCAAAAAAAAACCCGTTTTAAAAAACCGGCCCAAAAACCCATTGCGTGGGGCGTCCCCCTTTCCCTGCCAATTTTAAAAAATGGGATGAATAACGGTGCATGAACTGCGACAGTTTTTGGCATGAGAGTTAAATAAATGTGTTGTATCGTTCGAATTGGCATAGACAAGCACCCTGAAGAGTAGCGCAGACAAAAGTGTTGGTCTTGTCAGGGGGATTATTTTTTTGGGAAAAAATGCTTTAGGAATATGTTTAAATTGGCGAACTCAATTTTTGTAAAAAACCTATGACAGAAATGGCAAAAACAATTTTCCCATATCTTGGGCCTTTTGTGCCACTTTATTATAGTGTTAATAAATCTTTCGCTTTTTTCGGGAAGCCCAGTTTTAAGTTTACATTTTCTTTTTAACTCATTTACCGAAAATTGGCCCTTTTAATGAGAAACACCCTTAAAATGCCAGTAAGGGCTTTTGTAGCTGTCTCTAAAGGTTTGATCCCCACTCCCTAGCTGACAGGGTTTAATATAGTTGTAGCTAACACTGGGTTTTGTTACGGGGGGGGGAAAACCACCCTTTGCGCTTTTTAAAACCCTTAGATGCCGCAAAAAAGGATGGCCACGGCATCAAAATAAATTTAAAAAAGGGTTTTGCCCACCCCACCGTTCCCACTTTGATCGGGGGCCCCTGGGGGCAAAATGGTGGGCTCCGGGTTGATTAAAAATGGCAGTTGGAAGCCTTGTGAATGTTCTATCCCCGCCAGTTTTCTTTTTTTTACTATTCCCGGGTTTGAAAGTAGAAAATTTTTTACGTTTTTTTTAAACCCTAATGCTTTTTGAAATTCCCAAACAGAAACCCTATTACATATGGGGAAAAAAGGGGCAGACAAAGGGTTTACTGCCCCCTCTGTTAATTAGAAAAAAGGGGTTTTAAATTTTTTCACAACAGTATGGGAAATTGGGATCTCCCCCCTGATTTGAAAAAGGGGTTTCCCTTTTTCCGTTGTGTCTTTGTTTTCTGCTTCTTTCGAAGGGATGGATGTTGTTGTGTTGGGCAAAGAAACATCGGGGTGAAGAAACACATTTCAATTATTGCGGGGATAAAAAAACAAAAAGGGGTGGTGGAAAGCGCTTTGTTCGGGGGAAAATTTCTTTAGGGTTTTCTGGGGGGTCGTATCCATGGGGAAAGGCACTCTTAACTCCTGGGATATCTTTTCCCCCTTGCAGATCATGCACCCCCCAATACATGCGGATTGTCTTCCCTGGGCGGTTTGGGATTTCCCAGCAAGCAATCCCAAAACATGTCACACAGTTAGAAGTTTTCCGCCCAGGGGGATGGAAGAGAATGAGCAAGACTTCCAAGTACTACCGTCACCCAAAATTCCTTTGACTTAAACCCCAATTTGGCATCTTTAAAGCCCAACCTCGATGTCTTGTTGTCTTTTGGTTCCCCCCTAAAAGCATGGGCCCAGCAGCTGTGGGATGCGGGCGCATGGCTCCAGATACTTGGGGAAAAACCTAAAAGGGACCTTTTTTGAGTCTTTCCCACCCCTTTTCCTTGCTGCTGCCTTTGCTGCACATACCATTTTACTTTTGTTTCCCCTTGAATTCATAAAAATGTGACTCAAACTGTAAAAAAATTTAAAAACCAAAATGAATGATAGTTTTAAATCTTTCAAAAATTTTCACAGAAATCAAAAACACAGGATGATGTTTCAGGGGTTTTGATTTCATTTCTACTTTGAGTGTGGGTGTTTTTTAGACCACTAAAAGTCTACAGTGAAGGTTTATCCTTTGATTTGGTCATTAAACAAAAGGGAAATGCCACATAAAACTAAAAGAATTAGTGGAGACCCCGAATTTTCGTGGTTTTTACAAAGGGAAACCGCCTGACATCTTTATGCCCTTATTTGGTTTGGGCAAATTGAGCCGGGACTTTTGCTATTGGGATTTTTCCCTTTAAGGGTTTAAGGATCTTATAAATTATAAAAGGGCCGATTCCCCAGAATTGGGGGAAGGTTGAGTAATTGTGGCCCAAAAACAATTACACTTTAAGTGAAACCCATTTTAAAAGGCCCCTTGAAAGCCCTTTGATTACGGGGAAATTTCCCTTTGGGGTTGCGGGTCAGCTTGGGGATTTCAGAAAAAATTTAGAAGGGCACGAATGTGAGAAAAAGAATTTCCTCCCCTTTATCCAAGACCTTTGTTGTTCATAATTCTCCAATATTAGCAGAATTCGTCTGGGTTTATGGGTAAAATCAAACAAGCAGGCTCTCACTCTCTTAGGGTGTTTCATACATAGCTTTTTAGGTTGCATCTCTCATGGCACTTTTTATTGTATCTCCTGGTGTTGTGTTCTGCTTTGTATGTTAGATGAAAGTTCATGGTGAAAAAATAAAAGCAAAAACAAAAAAATAAAGGAAAAAGTATAAAAATTTTGAAACGATACGCCAGTTTACAATCGTTTTAGGGGAGTGTAGAATGCAAAAGTATGATGAAACCCGTTTTAGGTTCATAAATTTGGTGTGGTTTTCCCTTTTACAGGGATAGATATGGTTTTTTGGCGCATACCTTTGGTGCATAGCACATATCGGGCTCATAGCATATATCTGTGGTGCATATCTTTGGTGCATTCAAAAGTGCCGTTTTCCTGGCGCAAAATTTTGCCCCTTTTACAGTTCATACATCTACAGAACAGGACTGCAACAGTTTTTTGGTGCAATATACATAAAAAAATAGTGCAGCCCTATTCATAAGTGTCGCCCAATGTGTTTTTGTTTGTGGCTTTTTATAGTTTTGGGGTGGATTTATTTTTTCACAATGGGTAGAGTATTTAATTTTTAACTTTTTAAAAAAGGTTTCGTTTTTAAAATTTAGAAGTGACCAGAAAAAAATTGGCCGTTAAAAAATTTATCCCAAAAAAAAAGGCCCAAGGGAAAAAAAATTTAAGACAACACAAAAAAAAAAAACACCCCAGGGGGGCGTCTTTTTATGGGGGAAATTTTGGGGTTTTGGTTTTTTTAAGGGCTGTCCTTCTTGCCAAAGAGCTCCCCCTTTTTTTTAAATAGTGTTCTGGAAAAAATGAAAGGGAAAAAGCTCTGATTGGGTTTGCTAAGGGGGGAACCCAAAGGGAAAAATTTTAAAACCTAGGGCCGTTTTCATAAAGGGCCCTTTTGAAAATGTTTTTGTAGCATTTTTACAAGGCAAACATTTTAGAAAAAATTTTATGTAAAGAAGGTCCTAATGAAAAAATTTTTTTCGCCCCAATGTAGGGAAAAGGGCTAATAAATGGGCAAGCAAAAATCCTTTTGGTTTCTCCCCTTTTTTAAATGGGGCTGGCAGTGAAAGGGGGCCAAGTTTTGTATTTGTGATAGGGTTTCTCAGTGATGAACAATTTGATGATTATTTCTTTTCTCAGGTGTTTTTATTTGTAAATACATTTAGAAACAACATTACCAGGGAGACTTTCTTGTCTCCTTAAGGTTTGCCTTTTTCGGGGGTTGATAAGTTCGGTTCCCACCTCTATGTGTATATAGATTGATGTTTGTATGTATTATCTACTTAAGTGATAGGTTTTCAGTGCAGGGTTATACTCACACAAAAAAAAAAAAAAAACTATTTAAAAAAAAAGTACAATCTGTTGTTTAAACAAAGAATCGCAAATTCCCTTTTAAAATCAGGAAAATTTTCAGTATAGGGCCCGCATGTGAGTGGGTGTTTTCGGGGGATGTGTGCGCCGTGTGATTTGTTTTTGCGGGATGTGTCTGGTGTGTGATTGGCTTATGAGGGATGTGTGCTGCGTGTGATTAGTGTATGCGGAATGTGTGCGGCGTATGATTGGTGTATGCGGGATATATGTGGCGTGTGATTGGTGTAAGCGGGATGTATACGCCATGTGGTTGGTGTATGCTGGATGTGCACACCATATGATTGGTGTATGCGGGATGTTTGCAGACACATAAATAATAGAATTAGGGTGTAGCAAATATATCATAGCTCAGAAAAAAAACCAAAATAAAATATAACCTTTTTAAATTATATATTAAAAATTTACCAACAATAAAAAAATTTCCCCCTTTAAATACCAAAACTTAATGACAAACACAAAAAATTTACAATTAATTTAATAATACCCCATTATAGGGATTTGGACCACTAATTAAAAAAAAGGAGATAGCTTTCTCACGTAACGTGTTCGTTTGGTTGGGCAGGGGAAAAGAGGAGAGGGGGGGCCCAAATTTAAAATTGTTCCGTCATGTGAGAGGAGTCTCCCAAAGGAGTCCTTTCATTTTTGATTTTTTATTTTCTTCTTGGCCCCCCTGATGAAAATATTTAATGGGGATAGCGTCAGACGTGTATTATCTATTTGGCCCCCCTGATGAATCTATTTAATGGAAAAACTCATCAGGAGTATTTCATATCTTTCTAACCATACCCATCTACTATACAAGTGTCTCTGAGTGGGGAAGTATAGGGTACTTTAGGGTCGAGTCCTTGGGGCCCCTCTCAGGGGATTACTCCAAATTTTTGTGATAGGATTATCAATAGGGTGGATGTAGGGATTTTTGCCGACATTGGGCTCTTTCCTTTTGGACACACAATATTGGGATGTATTCTTTCTTCTGTCTAACCAGCTGGAAGCATTGGTACCGTGAGTGAAGCCATCCCCTTTTTTGAATTAGTGTGTCAATACATCCCTGTAGTGGTGGTTTTATTATATGTATTTGTTTTTTTGTATTTTGTTTTTAAGTTTTTTTTTATTTAGGGGGGTTTTTTGTTTTTGGGAAATTTTTTTTAATTTTTTATATTAAGGTTATCTTTTATTGAGGTTTTTTTTGAGCGTATATAGGGTGTGTGCAGCATGTAATTTGTCTATGCGGGATATGTCTGCCATGTAAGCAGAGCCAGGACAATGGGTAGACAAAAGTCGGCAAAGGCCTAGGGCGCCACTTCATCCCAGGAAGAAAAGGAGACTCAAGGAGGGATGGATAAGGCTGAATTTTCCAATGCGGGGGGGCGCTATGTGTCTTATTTGCCTAGGGCACTAGAATACCTTACACTAGCACCTGCGTGTGAGTGGTGCATGCAAGAGTGTTTGGCGTGTGGTTGTT
>JAODAL010057793.1:0-22462 GCA_025379985.1 Phyllomedusa bahiana | reverse complement strand
TAAAAAAGGCCTCCAAGTCCCCCAAAACTCAATCCATAGAGCATTTTTGGGATGTGGGGAACGGGGATTCGCACAGGATGGGCACCCCCACAAATCGCGGCAACTGTGTGATCCATTTAAAGGGAAAAAAAAACTCTGGGAATGCTTCCACCCTTTTAACTAGCCACGAAAAATTGGGCAGTTCTGAAGGAAAAAGGGGGCCCCAACCCGTTACTGCGGGGGGTACCAAATTAAAGGGCCCCGGTGGTATTAAAATTTAAATATAATATAAAATTTATATTTTTAAAATCCCCAAGACAGAACCCTGCCCTAACCATACAAGAGGGAACATGCCTGGGGGCCCCGAATTCAAGTTTCACTTGCTTTTTTCCCTACACTGTGGAGGTTTACTTGCTCAATAAAAACGAATTATATGTTTTGGAAATTTTTGTCTATAGTTGTGACCACAATCCAATTGCAAGCACAAAAGGGGGTTTCTCTATAAAAACTTTGCAGCCATCTTCACATTTTGTCTCTCTCATAGCTTCAAATCCAGGGGCGGGTCTCTCCTCCCAGTGTCTTCCCTCACTGAAGAGTTTTAAGATCATCTCACCCCCTCCCTGTCTCTTCTTAGTTATCATCACTCTTTGTGAAAAGGGGAAGGGAGAGGATGCCACAGCTCTGTAGACCTCCTGCAGTGGTCAGTTTTCATATCTGCAAAGCGGTCACCTCCCCCCACAAGCTCCTTGTACCCAGAACACCTGCATTGGTGTAAACAGTTATACATACAGCCCCCTAATATTACAGAAAGTGACATTGTCATTGTGTCTAGCAGAGTGTATTATGTGTGTGTTATATGGGTGGGGGAAGCAGAGTGTATTGTATATGTGTTATAGGGGTGGTGGGGGGGAGGGGGAAAGTGAATCTTGCATTGCCCAGATCCTTCAAATCAAGGCTGTCCCTGTCCCACCAGTTTCACTTTCATTTTCACACACCTCAGGGGGGGAGTAAGCACAGAGAGAGCAGGCAGCCAACCATAGCACAGTGGGCGTGTCCCATCCAGGGGGGTTGAACTAAATATCTGGCAGCCAATCACAACAGAGGGGGCGTGGTCAGCCCACAGGTTGCAGTTTTAGGTGTAGAACACAGAGATTAGCAAATAGCTGCTATACTAAACGATTTAGGTAATACAAACCAATTGCTAAAGTGCTTATTTTTACTGTTTCCATCATTACAGATATAATCTTTGTAGCAAGAAAACCACTTTAACTACCCAAATTGGAACTACAGTGCAAAATAAATTTGGCTCACTTCAGCTAGGGCTTAAACATATGCAGGATAATTTAAACACAGCGCAAATCTAGCCCAATGTTGTGTCTACACAGAGAGTAATAACATATAGTAATTTGCATGTTACATGATTTACCCTAAAATTGGCAATACAGATGAAATTACATACAGTGAATGCTTGGCTGACTAAATCAGATTGGTTCTCTTCCTAAGATTATTTTTAGGTGGAATCTGGTAAGTTACGCAGCCTGGAGACAGGAAACAACATGGTTAGACCACTGGGAGGATGTTGTCAAAACAGGAGCAATCCAGCCTTTCAGCTGAACAGGCGAGTCATGACCTGTTGTGCTTGTCAGTGTGTCCCTTACCACCAGTCCAGCTCAGATTACAAATGCCTTTAGTCTAATCCAGAATTGCACTGAAATATGGGCTGAGTAAAACTATGGTACCTATTTTCGAACCAACCTGATAGTCTAGTAAAAAGCACTTAGCATACCTGTTCACCTGAATATGCCAACTAGTATCTATGGAGAAAGGAAGGATAAATTGCTGACAGTTGCCACTTATCTAAAGAGACGACCAAGATCTGCAAGGATTCTTCAATTTAATGGGGTTTTCCAGTTCATACAAAAAGAACATGATATGCTAATGCAGCTCAATTATTTAAAAAAAAAAAAAAGTCTTCCCGGTCTTCTGTTTACCTTTGTAATGGTAACATAAAGGGAGTATCGAATAACAGCTGCAGTCAATCTGCAGCTGCAACATGGAGAACAGCACTGGTTACAAAGGGAGATGAAAACGTGAGCAATGCACTCAAGGTGACAGACGTCAGAAAGATGAGAATAGAGACGGGGGAGACCCAGCGCTGGAACGGAGGAAGGCGAGTACAGGCTTTTTATTTTATTGCAGTAGCCTGTTTTTGCAATTTTGATCTGAACTGGACAACCCTTTAAGTGTGCTTTTTCTCACCCAACTGCAGTTTTAAGTGTGTCTGACGGCATCAAGGGAACAAATTACAGGCTACACATGCTCAATCCCTGTTCTCCAGATTGCAGACAGTTGGTTAGTATTTAGAAGTACAATGTTTGCAGTTCTTGGCATCACCCAGCAACCAAATAATGTGTACGGTTGCTGCAAAAAGAACGACAGGTCAAGTGTCCGGCCCTTCTAGGGCACAATTTCATACTACATCAGTTAACAACTTGGGGATATGGACATGTCTTACATTGCATTTGTTGAAAGATGCCTTTTCATGTTCTGTTAGCAAGGCTTTAAAATTAGTAACTATTTCAAGTATGGGGTTAGTTGGATATACCTATAACACAGACACAGGCAAAACCCTAGACCTGTTATATTCTTAGCACGAGAACATCTATATGGAGGTGGATCTGAAAGCAGCAGGGACAGCGTTACGTTATTGACCAGAGCAAAAAGGATCAAAAATAGAACTTTGAGACCATATTACATAAGTATCCCTATTGTCAAAACAATGCATTGGGATTTCACTCCTATTACTAGTCAATGTGGCATAATGGGAATCCTAAGTCTACACGGTGAGTATCCCAGGTCGGAATCTCTGCAGATTCTGACTTGAAATACTCGTCTAAAACTGAAAGTAAATCATCTCCATTGACATCAATACAAAGCGTCTATTTTAGACAGGAGGTTTTTCACCGTAAAAAAAAAAATAAATGTCGAGGCTTTTCATTCTTTGGTTGGAAACCATGTGAAAATTTACTTACTGATGCCAATGAGGACGGCTAAAAACTGTGTGTAAAACACGCCCTAAACATTTGTATGTGTTTTTAATGTTGTTCTGCGTCCGAAGTCACATAAAAATTAATACAGTGTTTTCCCCAAAATAAGACATACCCTGAAAATAAGACCTACTGCAATTTTTTTCAAGCTTAGAAATATAAGGCCTCCCCTGAAAATAAGACCTAGCGGCAGTCATTGCTACAGCTCCCCCCACACCATACATTAGCGTTAGCAGATCATTTAGGTCTTACCTTGTGTGGGAGGCTACCTGGACAAGAGGTGCTCATTTAAGGAAAGTGCTATTGCTAGACATGAGAGATTGGGGCCAATGCTTCTAAAACAAATGGAGTCACAAGAAATTCACCATGAAATTCAGGGTTTGGGGAGTTATGATGAAGCTCCAAAAGATGATGACATTATTGTCTTTGAATAAATGTTGCTTTTTGTTCATAAATTCCGGATCGGTAAATGTACCACAGATTGCTGCACATGGAAATAAGGCCGTGTTCACACGGCTTATTCCCGACGGATTTGTGAGCGCAATCCGGCTCACAAATCCGCCGTGAATAAGGGGCGGGGCCGGAGCGCCGCTCCCCTGCCCTATAGACTTGCATTATCCATGTCGCGTATTCCGCCGGGATAATGTGCATGGCGCCATACTGAAGCGCAAATCCGGCGCGCAGTACGGCGCCAATCCGCGGCAAAATAAGCCGTGTGAACGAGGCCTTAGAGTCACAAGAACTTATTGATGGAATTCAGAGTTCGGCTGGTTATTTGATGTTTGTGATGACTCAGCTACAGCATATTAATACATGCCGATTTTTTTTGTTCAACACTAAATGTGAATTCTTGTTCATAGAAAAAAAAAATTCCCTAAAATTAAAACCTAGCGCAGGTTTGGGAACAAAAATTATTATAAAAAACACCTGCTTATTTTCGGGGAAACAGGATAGGACCTGCTTATGACTGTAAACCACAAGTGGTGGGAAAATAAAAGACCCCAGATCCACATGCAACGTGAAAAACTCACTGAAAACCGCAGCGTCCACCACAGTTTTAAAACGGAGTAATCTGTTGAGTAAACTTTACACGTCAGGTGGATCTACCCTTAAAGACTCCTTACCTTCAGAACTTTCTCCTATAGCTAAGCATCAATTGAGGCTCATTTCCCACAGTTAAAGCCGCTCTTACAGCCGGACAATAGTAAGTAGAGCCCGAAGTCACCTTTTTGTTTTTTTTATACTACGGTTTATACTACAAACATTCAAATGAATGGAGAGTTCTGCTCAAGTGCAACCTCCTCTCCCAAGGTTGGGGCCTGCACCGATCAGACATTTATGGAATACCCTATTGATCTGGCATAAATATCAGCGTTCGGAAAACCCCTGTAAGGCCATGTTCACACAAGAGAACGTAGTGCAAATTTTGAGGTTAAATCTGCGCACACACACACTAAATTCGTACTTTATTAAATGTCAATTAGAATCCATGTTGTAGGTGTCTATCTCACACAAAAATAAGTGACCTGGCAACTGCAGCACTTAACCCCATTCCAAGGGTCTAATCCATGACCACAAACTGTGGCGACATGTACCACAAATTCCGTGGCAAAAGTCCAAGAGTACTGCCTCAGATTTCAGCCGAACATCCACGTTGTGTGAACAGCGCTATAATAGGAAACATTTCTCCATATAATTCTTGCTGAGCTTGCAGTGAATCCGCTCTTATACACTGCAGACTGTTTTTAGGACACAAACATATTGTGGCCACACTTCATCCAAAAAAACAGTGCAAGCCCGCTGTTTTACTGCCAATTGGCACAACTGTTACCATCCGTATGGCATGGCAGGTTAACAGCATGGCTGCACTACAGCCACTACATAGCAGGGGGAGCTGAAGTTTATTTCATATTGTTTTAAAGTGCTGACCATTTTTTTGGACTGTATGCATGGTATAGTGCCTGCCTTCATTTTGGTCTCATACATCTCCCATCCATTTCAGGCTGTTTTTAAACCAAAACTGAGTAGCTAGGACTTGCCAGCCCTTAAAACTATGGAGGCCAGGTTTGGGGGCTAAAGGTATGTTCACATAGCGTTTGCTAAATACGTTTTTTTGGGTACGGTTTACGTACCGAAAAACGGACACCAAAAAATATAACTATGTTCAAGGGTGATTACATTGATTTCAATGTAAAATATGTATCGTCTGAACGATATACATATGTTTTTGCAAAGGATGTGTTAAAAGAATTGACACGTCAATTCTTGATCTGTTTTATGCATTGAAAAGCCCATAGAAACAATAGGGATGTGTTTCTGCAGTGCAGAAAATGTATCAAAAAATGCACCACACTTTGTGATACATTTTTGGATGCGTTTAACAAAATATGTTTTGCGTACTGCAAAATGTATCCAAGATGCCGTGTGAACAAACCCATATCCTGTCGAATCTGTATGGTGTATACCCAATGTGACCTCAATTCACCTTGCTGCTTGTAAACAGGCCCACACAATTTGATCAAACTGTGCACTAAGAACCTTTAGATGTTCATGTATGATAGATATAGCAGTAATGCAATTTGAAATAATTCATATATTTAAGGTTGCACACGGTTAATTTGCAATGGCCAGTAATTTTATGTTCCCATGTCAATTAGCGAGATGACCATTTTTTAATTTTTGGTGCCGCTGTGTTGCATGAGGGGTACTGATTTGCTTATAAGGATTGTGGCTGCGAGACTTGCCTTGTGGAGCCATTGACTGGAAATTGATTAGTTGTGCGCCTTGATAATTATATCATGGTGAGCCGGCTAGGAAACACTAGCACTGCTTAATAGTCTTTCTCCCCGTACACCGCTCGGCTCTGCCTGGGCAGAGGCTAGATAAGGAGTGAATGTAACCTGCAGTACTCACTTGGACTGGGCAAATTACCGTATTGAATGGTGACTTTGTATTCGCGCGGAATTACAGCGACCGATCAAATGCTAAATATATAATTGTGCTATGTTAAGCCTGATGAACATCATTAGGGTATAGGCAAATGTATAAATTGCCATTTAGCAGCGCTCTGTGTCTGGATGCCAAGTTCTTTGTTATGAGGCTCTGCATTTGGTTGCGGGCCTCATAGTTAACCATAATTGTTTTCGCAGAGTCTGACAGTCGTTTTTACATTTTTATACTTTGCTTCGCCCGACTGTGGTTGGCATGAGGAGACCAAAAGAGGTAGTCTTTCCTTGATGCAGGGAAGAAAGAGTGGAAATAGACTTAGTTTAGTCCTAATCAACACCATGCTTCATTAAAGGGGTTGTGTGGTTGTTAAAAAAAAAAACAAAACAAAAAAAAAAAAACACCTCACATTTCTTAAGGCTGTAAAGGGAGTCAAATAGAAAACAAAAGACTTACTGTATATACACTCGAGTATAAGCCGTCCCGAATATAAGGCGACACACCTAATTTTACCACAAAAAAACTGGTAAACTTATTAACTCGAGTATGAGCCTAGGGTAGGAAATGCAGCAGCTACTGGTAAATTTATTTAGTATTTGCCCCCTGTATGATACTCACCTCTCCATGGGCTGAGCCGATGGCTCCAGGAGCTGGTGAACAACATAAGCGACGTGACATTATCACGCTGCTTCCACCAGTACACAGCTCCCGGGATCTCCTGGGCCAGAAGCCTAGACTACGATGCCGATGTGTAGATTGTAAGCCTTCGCGGGCAGGGCCCTCTCTCACTCTGTACCTGTTGTTAGTCACAGATTGTCATTATTATACTTGTTTGACTTATGTATGTAACCCCTGAATGTACAGCGCCCTGGAATCAATGGCGCTATAAAATAAATAATAATAATGTGTATGTACAGCGCTCACTGTAAATACAATGGAGAAGGCAGAATGGTAACGAACCATCCTGCCTTCTCCCTGAGAAGCAGCTGCACTGGGCTGCGGCGCCCGGTGACTGCCCACCTCACCCGCTAGTAGGAGCAGCCCTGCTTTTGAGGCCCCGGGACCCTCACTTGAGTATAAGCCGAGAAGGGCTTTTTCAGCAGAAAAATAGTGCTGAAAAAGTCGGTTTATACTCTATTATATACAATACCTTTCTTACCAGCTCCGAGCTGCCTGCTGATAATCGGCATGTAACCCTGCAGCCAATTACAGGCTGTTTTAACAGGAAGAAATCGCAGAGGCCTGTAAAAGCCAGTTGGAAAGAACAGTCTTTTTTTTTTTATTCCCCTCCTCCCCACCCACTAAGATGTGTTTGTTTTTTTACACAACCAGACAACCACTTTAAAGAGAGGAGATTGTCAGGGCAGCTTTACCCATAGACTTACAAATTTTTAGCCCACAACAAGAACTGACCACACACTCCATCCCATTATTTTAACAGCAGGAAACCCACATACATCGGAGAACATCACAGATTTTTTTTTTATGTCCCCATATTTAGTGACCGACTTAGAATTCCAACTATGACAATCAGAATTCAACCTACATAGAAGTGATGTTGTCTCTATAAACAAGATCATTATCACTTGCTGTGAACACTAAAAACACCAAATAGAAATACTTAAAGGGCAGATCCACCCAAAACAGAAAAATCAATGGCTGAAAAATTAATGTAAACCCAGTGCATTGGGACAATTCTCCTATTTTGGCAGGTCACCTGGAAAAAGAATTTGTTCTCACCCCTGCTACAACTGTTACAGAACTGTTTTTACAGACTCCCCTGCCCCCCCCCCCCTCCCATAGTCATCAAATTAAAAATAATAACTTTAAGTCCTCAACTCTGTAGCCACCATCATTCCAGCCCCACCAGCCCTGGCAGTCCTCCACTTATGTCAAATAATGCAGCTGTGTATCAGAGACCTCAGAGCCCAAATACCTGGCTACTGATGCCAATGATTGGCTGCATGCGAGTGACGTACGTGACAGATCAGTGGGTGACTGGAGGGAAACAATAATAGATGCCATAGAGATCTGTGCACACACACATATATATATATATATACATACATACACAATTATATATTTTCCACCATAATTTGCAAATAAATTCTTTCCAAATCAGACAATGTGATTTTCGGGATTTGTTTTCTCATTTTGTCTCTCATAGTTGAGGTCTACCTATGATGTCAATTACAGGCCTCATCTTTTTTAGTGGAAGAACTTGCACAATTGGTGGCTGACAATCCCCCCCCCCCCACACTGTATATATAAATTTCATGACAGTGGAGGGAGGGGCAGAAGGAGAGTTTTTAAAATGCTGGAAAACCTCTTAAAAGGGTTGTCTTCACACACAGGAAATGGTCACGTCGAGCCCAGGTGCCTGAAGGGGATTGGCTTTTTCCAGGGCAGCCTTGTAAGCCACATCCTTTACGACAATGTAGTAAACAGAGATCGAGATGGAGGAAGACAGAGTGCAGCAAAGGAGCCGGAGGCTTGTAACTTTAAAGGGCAAAGAGGTTTCAAACATGAAATGATGCCGCGCACTGGACAACCTAAGGCCTCGTTCACACGGCTTATTTCAGAACGTATTTACAACGGATTTCCGATGTAAATACGTTCTGAAATCAGTTGAAAATCAGTTGCAAATAAGTGTCACTAAGTGTGTCAGGTATTTGTAACTGATTTCCCGACGGATTCACCATCTCCAATCATTGTAGGTGGTGAATCCGTCCGGAAATAATTGACATGTGAATTGTTTTTCCGTCCGGATTGCCGTCGTCAATCCGCGGCGGCAATCCGGAACGGAACTATGCGTCGTGTGAACGACGAACCGTATTTTCTATTGAAATCAATAGAAAATAGGCTGTGACTTGTTTCGGACGGATTTGCCGACGGATTGACAATTGAACGAGGCCTAACAAGTCTAAAGGAAATTAACAATTGAAAACCTAGGTTCCTTATTTCTAGGAGAGGAAATATGTAACAAGCAAAGTCTGAGTCAGCATTGGATTCTGGTTACTTCTGCTGATTTCACCTAAAATGGACTCCAATGCCAGAGCCCTGTCTATGATATAGCCCACTAAGGGTAAGTTCGCACGGTGTACTTGTGGCGCGTACATTTGCGTGCCGCAAACAGAGTTCGTTCACACGTTGAAATTACGTGCTTGCAAGCGCATAAAGGGATACATATTCTTTTCTCCTTAGCCGTTTTTACTTTCTGATTGTAGATTTCTCAATTCTGTTGTCTGTATATGATTGTGGGGAAAGCGTTCTTGCCCAATTTGCTTTTATCAGTATTTAGAGATGCTTTACAGCAGCTTCATGGATATAGGAGCCTGTGAACTGGATCAGTCCCATTGCCTTCTATAGGAGTGTTGTGGGCATGCTCTGTGACCTGGGAAGAAGTCAGTGTGCAGCGAAGGCGAGAAGGGGAGCTGTGACTATCTCCTATTGTGCTTGATGGAACCTGTGTTATCTATACACATTGGTGTCACCTTTCAGTGTAATCCTGCTTGTACTGATCATAAGCAGACTACTGAAAATCTCTCTCTACAAAACAGGAAGTGTCAGACTATTATTATGCCTAGTGGCCAAAGTGAAAACTGCAGAACTTAAGAATTTTAAAAAAATATGGAAAGTGATAATGAAAATTAAAAAAAATAAAACAAAAAACACAACAACCAAAAATTCTTTTAAAAAATGTATTTAACATAAAACATGAGTTAAACAATAAGTTACTTTTTGATGACACATTCCCTTTAATTTCAATGTGAAAACTACACAGAACAGCCTGAGAGGCATTTCTGCCTCCTATACTTTTGTATTTCTCGACATGTCAATTCTTTTACGGCGCGTACAGTACAGTGAAATATGCAACTTAAATCATCATCGACGCTGATGATTTCACCGCACTCAATGAGTGCTGTACCTGGACAATGAAGCGCTGCAAATTACGTGCCAAAATATGTTGTGTGAACCCTAAAGGTCTGGAATGATTCATAAAATAAGGTCCCTCAGCTGACCAATAGGTTTTATCACAAAAACACAGTCCTATTTGGACTGTTTGCTCTATTTACTGATGTTATAAGCTTTTCGCGCAGGACACAAACATGTAGTCTACCAGCAAATAGAGGAGACTTAGGGCTGATTCACACGGCTTATTCAAGCCGTAATTGCGGGACGGATCCCGCCCGCAATACGGCTTGAATAAGGGGCGGGGCCTGGGGCGCTGCCCGCCGGCCCCATAGACTTTCATTATCCACGGCACGTATTCCGCCAGGATAATGAACATGTCAATTTCTCCCCGCCCGGCGGATTCGCAGATCGGGGAGGGGCGACGGAATCCACAGTTCTCATAGAGAACTCTGGATTCCGTAATGGCTGGGACGGATTGCAGCCGTACTGAAGCGCAAATACGGCGCGCAATACGGCTGCAATCCGTCCCTGAAATAAGCCGTGTGAACGGCCCTTTAGCGTATGTTCACCCAGCGTGTATACTCCGTGTTTACATACGCTTTTCGATACATATTTGGATCCGTCTGTTGGACCCCAAACACGTATCTAATAAATAGTAGTGTGATTTACATTGCTTTTAACTTGAAACACGTATCGGCGATCACACAAGTGATCACCAATGTGTGTGTCACTCCGTCTTTCAGATCCGTTCCAAGAATTGACATGTCAATTCTTGGTCCGAAAGACGCAGCAGGAGCCTTATTTTAAACTATAGGGTGCAGCTGTGTGTTGGGATACATGTTGGATCTCTTTTGGATCCGATTGCTGCAGTGTTTTTGGATCCAACACAGATCTAAAAACACAGTGTGAACAGCCCCTTAGTCAAAATATGATTACATTTGTTCTACTACAGTCCTTGAGCCGGCTGTGGCTACGTTGCTGTACCTTTTTATCCCCATAATACTGAGACAGAGGCTTGCAAAGTACAAAACAAATGAGAGTTGAACCCACTATGATGTACGAGAACCAAGTTGCTCCCTGTTTATGAACTGCCATTCATTTTCACTGGAGACCTCAAATGACTACATTTCTTGATGGGAAAAGTAAACATCCCAGTTAACCAGGCACAGTCAGAGCAGATTTGTTTGAGAAGATATCTGAATGTGCACTGAAGGCTTTAACAGATTAGAAACAGGAAACCACAGATCTCTTCCTCAGACATTAACCTTTTCAGCATGAATTGCAGACTTATTTTTTATCTTGTGTAGGTTTGTCTACAGTTAAAGGGGTGTTATCGTTTCATTAAATGGTCTTCAGAATAAGGGGACAGTGAAAACAAGTAACTTTGCAATTGGATGTCATTAGCAAAGCTGCCTTGTTCTCACAGTGTCCCTTATCTTGTGTTTTTATTTACACTGATATCCAGTGTGGGTCTAATCCCTCCTGATCCCTCCTCCTTGCAATTCACTAGCTGAGAGCATATTTACATTCTGTACAGCCCCTGGGTCGATTCACGGGCTGTACAGAATGACTCAGAGTTAGGGGCCGTAGCATTTTTCTGTCTCCACACCTAGCAGAAACAGACTGCAGCAGATTGTACAATGAGAAAACATGACAGTTTTGTCCCTGTGCCTAACTCTCCTGCATACACGCAGATCTGTGCCGTTCTTAGAAAGCTGTAATACATCTCCAGCTGTGAGAGATCAGTGCTCAGATTAGATTGAATGCAGCCTGTGGTATGTATACAGCTCTTATAAAATAAGACTGATAGGGAGAGACAGTGATATGTGGACTCAGAGGGGAGGGGGAGGGGAGTCTCTGGCCAGCAGTGAAGGGGGGATGATGTCACCCAGCGGGGAGGGGAAAAAACGCCCCTGCATTCACAGAGCTGAGAAGCTCAGAGCAGTGTGAATGAGCTGAAGTAAGGAAGCGATACATCCCCTTTAAGTCTTGTAAATAAGAGCTAGGTGCGCCTACTGAAGAGGTTAAAGGGGTTGTCTCACTACAAAGACTGCTTTTTATGGTAAAGTTCTTGCAAAAAGAAATCACTTTGCAATATATGTCCATTAACAGTGTCCTACCCATTCTGAGATATCTCCTCTTGTATGAGCTGCATCATCTCCTCACGTCGCTATAGCAACAGACCTGTTTGATCTCTCCTGATAGGCTGCCAGCACTGGTTGCTATAGCTACAGACCTGGCTTCTACTGCAGCCTAGTGGAAGCCAGTAAACACGCCCCTGAATTCAAAGTGAAACCAAGAAAACAGAACAGAAGTAAGATGAATCAATGTAGTGAGATTTAATGTTGTTGGCCTATCCTTAGGATAGGCCATCAAATCACATTAGTGGGGGCCTGACTCCCGGCACCTGCACAATTAGCTAACCAAAGGTGCCATGCCCTATTTATTTTACAGTGGCTGTGCCTGCTACTACAAGTTTAGACTTTATTGGTTCCAATATTTATGGCCTGGTCTAATAAAAGGCCAATCAATATCAAAGTTCCAGAAAACCTTTACATGTCCCCCTCTTCCCTCTAAGTAGCCCTCATCAAATTTAAGAAGCCAAGCCAAGTGATGCCTCCATAAATCAGAGCTCCTTACTACCGTTTCCCCAAAAATAAGACAGTGTCTTATATTACTTTTTGCTCCTAAAGATGTGCTACGTCTTATTTTCAGAGGGTGTCTTATTTTTCCATGAATAAATTATAGCATACTTGTGTGTATATATATCTATCTTAAAGTTTAGAGGCACAAACCATAGGATACATGTATGTAAAGAACATTTTATGGCAGCTGCAGTGACTTATCTCAAAGGATGGCAAATGTGACATGCTGTGACTTGTAGAACTAGAAGTCCCAGCAGCCATCCTGTGAGATGCGTGTGTCAGTATCATTGCTCTGTTCTCCCCCCCTCTTCCCTCTGTTACTTACATGTACTTTCTGTCTACTCTCCTTTGGATGTTTGGGGCCTGTGGTGACATCACAGTCACATGACCTCCCTTCACAAGTCCTTCAACCCTCTCATGATTTCCGCTTTGTCTTTTTTTCGGGGGGGTGCCTTCTATTAGGGAATTCAACAAAATCTCTGCTATGTCTTACTTTCGGGGGTGTCTTATTTTCGGGGAAACACTATTATTTGGCGCTACCGAATGGCTTTCAGTCTTCATCTTGGCCTGTCAGTCATGTCTAGGGTAATCTGTAGACATCAGGTAACAATCATTTGATGCAAGTAAACTTTTCAGGTGATAATCTTATGTCTGCAGCAGGAAAGGACAAAATAGTGTACATTTTAGTGACCAGGTAAATAGAACATTCATAGATATCCATAGTAAACAATGCGAGAAGGCAGGCAGTGGCAGGAAATGTCTAGGTGTAACATGTACCTGAGGTTTGCATGCACTGGTTATGAACACCATCACAAATCAGCCAAACTGTTGCCTTCGCAGTAAGGGTAGGAATAAACAATGTGGTAGTCCCGCCTACTATGTGACTACCAATGGCTGTACAGGATTTCGTTAAACTTGTGTGGCTATCTGCGGTTGCATAGGAGGCGGGACTATTTACCGCACCATGTATTCCTTCCCTTAGGCTAGGTTCACACGGCTTAACTGCGGGACGCAATTACGCCGTGTGGCCGGGGCGGGAGCGGGGGGGCCGGCACTTCGCCGGCCCATAGACAATCATTACTAGTGGCGCGAATACGCCGCTAGAAAGTGACATGTCATTTCTCTCCCCGCCGGTCGTATTCGCCGAGCGGGGAGAGGAGACGTAATCCATAGTTCTCTATGAGAACTGTGAATTACCGTAATGAATGGCCCGTTTTCAGCCCGTAATAGGCGCACTTCGGCGCGTAATTACGGACCGAAATACGTCCCATTTTAAGCCGTGTGAACATGGCCTTAGGGGCGAGCAGATAGCAGCAAGTTGTTTTTACTGAACTCTATTGCTTCCCATGACGTACATGATAGAAACATGGATAAATATGTATGGAAAGAACCCGAGCACCCAACACCGTATTATGTCTAGATCCTGCATCAGAGCTGGAGAACAGATGGGTCAACACTAACCTTGAGTAAAAACAGTGCAGGAGTAAAGTTAGATTTATACGAGTAACATTTACTTGTTGCCAGGTATATTAATAGTTTAATACAGATGCTCAGGCGATACAGGGCCAATGGGCTCATCAGGTCACAGCATCAGCTGCAAATGACAGGTACAAATTAACTGCTTAAAACAGGTGCACAGTCAAGTGAGGACACTGCCCACAGCCTGATGGGAAGGGGCGCTCATCAGAGATATATAGCGCCAAACACATAGTTGAAACCAGAAGTTTACAAACACTACATAAAAAGACACATATACATGTTTTTTCTCACTATCTGACATAAAATCAGAATAAACCTTACCCGTTCTAGGTCAATTGGGATCCAAAATTATTATATTTGCCAAATGCCAGAATAATGAGAGATAATTTTCTTAAGACATTTTTATTACTTTCTGCAAAGTCAAAAGTTTACATACATTAGCATTACTATGCCTTTAAACAATTTGGGACAGCTCATAAGATGTCTTATCTTTGGAAGCATCTGATAAGTTTATTGGCAACAACTGAGTTAATTAGAGACACACCTGTGGATGTATATGAAGGTACACCAAAAACACACTGCTTCTGTGTGTAACATCATGGGAAAGTCTAAAGAAATCAGCCAAGACGTCAGGAAGAGAATCGTGGACTTGCACAAGTCTGGATCATTCTTTGGTGCAATTTTCAGATACCTGAAAGCGCCTCATTCATCTGTACAAACAATTACTGCTCAGGAAGGAGACTGGTTCTGTGTCTCAGAGATGAACGTGCTTTGGACTCACATGTGCACATCAACCCAAGAACAAAAGCAAAAGACCTTGTGAAGATGCTGCCGTAAGCTGGTAACATTGTGTCACTGTCCACAGTGAAACGAGTACTTGTATCAACATGGGCTGAAAGGCCACTCTGCCAGGAAGAAGCCATTACTCCAAAAAAACCATATAAAAGCCAGATTAATGTTTGCAAATGCACACAGAAACATAGACCTACATTTTGGAGACATGTCCTGTGGTCTGACAAAACTAAAATTGAACTGTTTGGCCATAATGACCAACGTTATGTTTAGAGGAAAAAGGGAGACGCTTGGAAGCCTAAGAACATCATCCCAACTGTGAAACACGGGGGTGGCAGCATCATTTTGTGGGGCTGTTTTGCTGCAGGAGGGACTGGTACGCTTCACAAAATAGATGGCATCATGAGGAAAGAAGATTATGTGGCAATACTGAAGCAACATCTCACGACATTAGCCAGGAAGTTAAAGCATGAGCGGAAATGGGTCTTCCAAACGTATGTAAACTTTTGACTTTGCAGAAAGTAATAAAAATGCCTTTAAAAATTCTCTCATTTTTCTGGCATTTGGCAAATATGAATAATTTTGGTTCCTGATTGACCTAAAACGCGTAAAGTTTATTTTGATTCCATGTCAGATAGTGAGAAAAACATGCATATGTGTCTTTTTACATAGTGTATGTAAACTTCTGGTTTCAACTGTATAAGAAATCTTAGACAAGTGGAGTCCTAAAGAGGACGTGGCTATTCCTTCCTGTTTAGCAAATACTAGCATTCATCATGGACGAACAATTCTTCAGCATCTTTATCTTTAAGTTTTGTGGTTTTCCCGTAATTCCTCCAAGTTTTTTTTTTACTGTTTGTCAGATGGGTGCTACTAAATGGAGGAGGGTCACACCCAAATACTGGAATGGTAACACCCATCTGACTGATTCAGTAATATATTTTTAGAAGAAACAGAGGAAGAGTGCAACTAACAGAAGATGCTCCAGAAATGTTATTTTACAGGGTATACAAGTAAAATTCATATAATTTAACTAAAAATAGACATGTTAGGAGATGTTACAGGTCCTCTTTAAAGAGGGGACATCTGTTTATTAGATGCATATTTGCAGCTGAATTCATGGCGCTTGGATGCAGAAGCAGATTATGTAATCACCAAAAAGTTCCTTATACAATAATGTATGTTCTGTAGGAGAATTCTGGAGGTGTCTGTAATATACAATCACACATAAAGCTGCACATACCAGTATTTTCATCGTCCTCTTGTGTTAACAGCTGCCCAGAAGTCGTAGAACATACGAGCTAGACTGATAACGCTATGGAGCAGCCGCGATTTATATTCTCCAGTTAGGAACATACATGGCAGTTCCAACTCTGTGCATGGTTTAGTCAGGGGGCATGCGTCCAGAACAGAGACGGGGTTAGGACAGGTCATGGCAAAATGTGTTTTCATTATGGACTTGCTTGGCTAGGATATAAAGCCTGGAATACTTATCAAGACACGAAGAGAACAGGCAATTACCACTCTCAGAGGACACAGCTCCTAGAAGAGGGTACAACAGAAACTTGACTGGAACATGGATCGAGGGCTCGTACCCATATTAGCTTTAGGTGGCGACTCCAGCAAAGCAACGAGAATATATATGTTACATAACGATGATTTAACTCCAATATTTACAGCTGCTCTTCTCCTATAAGGGTTACGTCATCACTGGAGTCTGTGCAAGCTCTTCTAATTCTCCTACAGATAGAATTCTTGTTGGTACTATATAAACACTAAGGGCTAAATACTGTAAGGCATCGTTTACGTCTGGAGGCTTCATTGCAGATTCTGTCAGGTCTATCAGGCGGTATACAAAGACCCAAAAAAGTATTAGTGCAGCTGTGGACAGAGCCTTACATTTAGGAAGACCGCTGGCCATCCCTGGGAGCAAGAATAATAAGCTCCCTCTTACCAGATGCTTCCATAAAATGCTGTATTTTATGCATACTAGACATACTTTATTAGAATATAGTCATTATTCCCATACAGTTCTGCCATTCAGTATCTAAATTATGCTGCCCTTCTAAATAATACCACCATAAAATGCCCACAAAACACTGCCATATATTTGCCACACAATTCTGCCACCTAGTTCCCAAATAATACCAATATATCATGCATACACAAGAGTTTAAAGGGGTTGTCCACTTTGTAATAAAGTTTTACAGCCAGCTCCTGGGGCCCCTGTATTAAAAAAAAAAAATTACACTCAACTACCCCAGCTTTACGTTCCTTGTAAACATCCTGCTACTATGGAACGGTGGTGTCGCCTGCCACTACTTACACCCCATTCTGAGCAGTTCACTTCTCCAGTGATGAAAATTAGTGGCACATGACTGCTATAGAGGTGACCTGCCCAACAGCAGAATGGAAGCAAGACCAGTTGGATGCAGCACTGAAACCAGGGACTGGGGGAAGGTGAGTGTATATATATTTTTTTTATTTTAACGTGTCCCCAGACCAACTTAAATGGTAAAATCCCTGAATGTCTACGGCACTGACTAATAGATAAAGTCACTGTTCCAGGGCAGCGAAAGTTTATATGCTTCACTCTCCTGTGCCCCAGTCCTCAGAGGGCCCCGCAGGAAACTTGCAAGCCCTCAAAATCAGAACCGTTCGTAGTTTTACACCCCCAGAGAGGGATTTGAGAGGGAAAAAGGAAGGGCAGATGTAACAGGCAGATCTAATTGCTGGTCCGTGATGTCCTTGAGCTTAAGCACCACAGGAGGCTCTTACTTTCAAGGCTGTATTACTCACAGGACCAATCACGTTTAAGAATGAAGACACAAGAGACATAGCACAAACTGGATGAATTCAGGTTCTCTTCCAGCAAAGGAAAATGTAAGTGATGTAACAATTCCATGCCATAAAATCCTAGCACGCTTTCCTCTATAAGGAAATGGAGATGATGTCTGATCTACCACCTGTGTATTCTGAGGCCAGTAGTAGTTATAGAGTCAGAAGTAAGGATGTACTGGGGCCGTTCAATTAAAGGGAACCTGTCACATAGGTTATGTCCCCCTTGCTGAGGACAGCACAAGCTAGTGTCAGACCTGCTGTTTCCAGCGCTGTTTCCCTTATTCTGTAAGATGCTGTAGTTTTAGAGCATTTAATGCTCAAATCTTATTCATGAGTAGGTGTTAGCCCCGCCCACCAAAGCCTAACCCCACCCACCTGGCAGCTATTCACACGTTTCTACCTATTCAAAGTAATAGGTTAATCAGTTGAGGTGGGCGGGGCATGAAAAACTCTTCATGACTCTTTTCTGGCTAAACTACAAATTTGCGCATTAAATACTCTAAAACTACAGCATCTTAGAGAATAAGGGACACAGCACTGGAAACAGCAGGTCTGACACTAGCTTGCGCTGTCCTCAGCAAGGGGGGCATAAACTATGTGACAGGTTCTCTTTAAGGTTCTGTCATTCTGTCTAAATGTCTCTTTGAGTCCCACCCGTCATCGCCCTTTTCTTCAAACCAATTGTTTTTTGATGCTGTAATCAGGGTTAACTGTGTTCATTGCTCTTTCTCAAGTTTCCTTTAGGACCGTTTTTTTTTTTTTTAACAGGACAAACAGAGACAGTCTTACTTTCAATACTTGTGATGAGGGTTCTTACAGATCCAGGTTATGTACAATGCCAGTCTATGACCATGTAATAAGAATCCTGCTGCATCTTGATTAAACCATCCCACCGTCCCCCCCAATAAACTTGAAATTTAGGCCCTGTACACATCCCTGTTTCAAAACCTATGTGTAGCGTTTACCCATGGCAAACATGTTTGTAAGGCCCCACTGGTCTAAAGGAGACCAAACGTTTCCCCCCTTGAATACCTTAATATACCACAAGAAAAGTTATGGAATAGTGAAGTGCACTAAGGAATCCTCTAAAAAAAAAATGTACACCATAAAAGTCTATGGGTGACAGATGGCTAGGTCACGAGCTTCTTACAGCGTGAAAAGCTATATCTGTTAAATGGATACCACTGCAGCTGTAGAACACCCATCATATTAAACACCTCTAAAAAAACAAAAACAAACAAACAAAAAACAACAAAGCACCTAAACTGATGTGGAGTTAAGTCTCTATTCGGGGATATTCCATGGTTTTAAAATATACTGCTAAGTGGCATATGCCTCCTTTTTAACTTGATGGGACAACAACCTTGCCGTCTTATGTTGAACAGCAAGGGGTTTGTCATATCTCCAAGCCGTGGAATTTCCCTCGCCAGGGGCTGTACGTCACATCCATACAGGCATGACCGTGCATGAGGTTTCAAGCTGTACTCTGCCCTGTGGTTACTTTAATCCCTTCATTTTTTTCCCCAACAACTATAACTTTATTATTTTTCTATCTATATAGACATATAAGGACTTGTTTTTTGCGGGACAAGATGTAGTTTTTAATATGTAGGGTTTTCATTATGTTTTGGTACTTCTACATAAAAAATACAAACATTCTCTATTTCATAAATTTGCACTTTAACACAATTTTCTGCCACCAACACCATTTTTGTTCTTCCACCTATGGACCTAAGTGAGGGTTCATTTTTTGCAGGCTGAGGTATAGTTTTTATTGGTATAATTTTGGGAGAGATGTGACTTTTTGATCACTGTATTTCAGTTTTTTGAGGATGTGAAATGACCCCAAAAATAACTCATTTGGGTATTTTGAATTTATTTTCTTCTATGGTTTTCCGTGTACAGGATAAATGTCATATTTTAATAGATCAGACTTTTACCAGTTAAGTATAACTTTTTTTTGTTTGTTTGTAAAATGGCAAAGGGGAGGCGATTTGAACTTTAAATAACATTTTATACATTCAAGCTTCTTTTTTTTTTTAACTTTAAAATTAAAGGGGTGGTCTCACTACAAGGATTGCTTTTTATGTTAAAGATCTTGCAAAAACAAGTCACTTTGTAATATGTGTCCATTAACAGTGTCCTACCTATTCCTAGATATCCCCCCCTGTATCCTCAGGTTGCTATAGCTACAGACCTGTTTGATCTCTCCTGATAGGCTGCCAGCACTGGTTGCTATAGCTACAGACCTGGCTTCTACTGCAGCCTAGTGGAAGCCAGTAAACACGCCCCTGAATTCAGAATGAAACCAAGAAAACAGGACTGAGGTAAGATGATTCAATGTAGTGAGACAACCCCTTTAAGTCTCCCCAGGGTGCTTGACCACTAGGGGGCACCGTCGTCTGTTCACCCTTCTACTTTATATAAACAATGCAGAAGTGTGTACAAAGATGCTGGCTCCGTTACTTTCTGCCTGGGGCAGGAAACAATAGAAACCACCTCCTCTCCCCGCTCGTACAATACGAGTGTATGCGCAGGGAGATAAGTAGCATGTCACTTATTCGCGGTGCAAGTAATGACAGTCTATGTGGCCGGCGTGCTGCCGTCCCCCGCACCGGAGTACGCGCCGATCTGCGCGACTCCCCGAACACCTGGTGTAATTGCGGGGCGTACTGTATGCCCTGCAATTAAGCCGTGTTAACATACCCCAAGGGGAAATAGGGGAACAGTACGGGCTACCGACAAATAGAACTAGAGCAATCTAATAAGAGCTGAATCTCCACTAATTTTGCCGTTTTTTTTTCAGGGATGTGGAGTCGACAAGCCAAAGCTCCAACTCCTCAATGTCCCTAAAACCAACTCCGGCATTCATGGCGCATATTTTAAAGTGTTTAATTTATTAAAATTAAAAAAGGGGGTAAAAACAGGCTTTTTACACCTTATAACAATATCAAGCTATTTAGGTAAAATAAAAATAATTTATTAAAACCCAAACTTTAAACACAAAAAACTTTAAAAAATTTTGTAAATAGCAAAATGCCTGCATAAGGGGGGAAAAAACATTTTTCACAAAAACACACTGAAAAATTTGGGGGCCCTAGAATTGTTCAAAAAATGCACGCCTCCACAGGATCCTCCTTCATAGATACCTCAAACTGATCCAATTATTTCACCATCTTTTGAAAACGTTGAACCTTCTACTTCTTTGGAACAAGTAAAAAAATTTTGCTGAAATCTGGTCAAACGTTCCCCTGTGGCAAGCTTTGCTGCTCCATGTCACCAAAAATATTTTTCGAATTAACTCCTCTCTGATAGGCTGAAGATGTGGTAGAGAAGGGTATGTTCACAGGGTTTAAAATTACCCAGGTTTAACGGAGTTGCCTTATCAGCCCGCCACCCCATAACATGCATTACTTGACCGTCCTTATCCCCCCGAAACTACAATACGACGTATTGTACGACGAGGAAAGGGAGGTGTAATCCATAGTTCTCCATGGAACTTGGATTACCGAATGACTAGGGTGCATTTCGCCTATTAAGCGCATACCCCCAAAAAAAACCGTTGAACATACCTAACACTGGCAGGACGCCAGATTTACCTGCTCAGAAGTGGGTGTTGGAGACCGCCCACTCAACAGTCTATGGGTTTATTAACATATCGGTGCCAAAACTAGTATCATTGATAATTGTAGGTGTTGCTGAGTCTACTAAATCACTGCTGCTGTCACAAAATAAATATATATACACACAAAACTTTGTCTTCACCTCCATTCCACCTGTTTACTGGCATCAACACTGAGCATTGACATCAGGCAACATCATGCGAAAACTGCAGCCAAGTGGCAGTGACCATCCACTCCCACAACATTAAGCAAAAACCCGGGTGAGAGAAGGACAGGAGAGCGGGTTTTTATGTATTATTATTTTATGACAGCAGCAGCAATCATTTCTTATAAAAGGTAGACCTGGACAACCAGTTTAAAGGGGTTTTCTCACCAAGCTGCTTCATCGAGTCACAAGCAGCTTTTCATCCTCTGTCTCCTCAGGCTGTGGGTGGTTCTGTAGAAACGATTGCCATATTTAGCTGCCATATAATTAGTTGAGACATTTCAAAGAGCAGTGCAGGAGATATAATCTTCAATAAACAAAGCCACAAGTGCTCTTACGAGTGAAAACAAAACTTAAAACTTGTTGGGGGTAAGGGGGAGATTTTTCAAAACCAGTTCTAGAATTCCACCAAAAATTTCGCCAAAAACCCTTTTCGCCACATTTTACTATGTGTTTTTTGACGTTTCAGATGCTTCTTCCCTCGTCCGACAAGGGGGGATGGTTCATAAAAAGGGGTGTCATTCGCGGAAAAGGAATGGGTTAAATGCACAAAAAAAGCAACAGAATTTTGTCGCATTTTTTGGCATAAAAGTAAGCCCAAATAAAAAAGTGGGACACACTTTGACAGACAGTTCTAACCTCACCAGATTTTCAACACTATGAAAATTTGGGGCTTGAAGACTGTCTATCTAACTTTACACTGTCTAAAAGTAAGACACTATTGATAAATCTGCCCCAATGAGACTTCTCAGGAGTGCGCTCCATCACCATCACTCCTTGCTTTCTGTCTAATCTGGAAGGAAGATTATGGATGTAACTACACAAACCTGTGTGCACTAAGAGCAGATAAAATCTCTTTTAGCTCTTGAGCAAGGTTAAATCAAAATATTAATGTGTTTGGAAAAAGTTCAATTACCTGTCCTAATAGGCTGAAAGAATCTTTGACAATTTATCCCCTTTAACAATGGTGTTTAAATTTTAACACCACAA
>JAODAL010057792.1:0-22463 GCA_025379985.1 Phyllomedusa bahiana | reverse complement strand
TATAGGAGAGTTATAAGGGAAAAGGATAAATACAGGCCCAATTAGAAAGAGAAGATGCCGGAAAACTACAGACCAGTTAGTAGAGAAGAAGCCGGTAACTACAGACCAGTTAGTAGAGAAGAAGCCGGTAACTACAGACCAGTGAATAGAGAAGAAGCCGGAAACTACAGACCAGTTAGTAGAGAAGAAGCCGGTAACTACAGGACAGTTAGTAGAGAATAAGCCGTTAACTACAGGCCAGTTAGTAGAGAAGAAGCCGGTAACTATAGGAGAGTTAGTAGAGAAGAAGCCGGTAACTACAGGCCAGTTATTAGAGAAGAAGCCGGTAACTACAGTTCAGTTAGTAGAGAAGAAGCTGGTAACTACAGGACAGTTAGTAGAGAAGAAGCCGGTAACTACAGGTCAGTTAGTAGAGAAGAAGCTGGTAACTACAGACCAGATAGTAGAGAAGAATCTGGTAACTACAGGCCAGTTAGTAGAGATGAAGCCAGTAACAACAGACCAGTTAGTTGAGAAGAAGCCGATAACTACAGGACAGTTAGTAGAGAAGAAGCCAGTAACTACAGACCAGTTAGTAAAAGAAGATGCTTGTAACTACCAGACCATTTTATAACTTTTACTAGACTTATTTAAATATTAATATTTTAAACCCCTATATACTACACTACATACAGATGATACAGCATACTGTGCACTGCCGTCTGTGGAGTATCGCCCCGATAAAGAGCGGCTCCGCTTTAATGACAGGCAATGTCACTACATGCGTGTATAAACACCTTTATATCCCAGCTATCCCGACGCGTTTCCCCCGTACTGTATTAGGGTTCATCAGGGGATTCTAAATTCGCTGTGGAAAAAGAATACGCTATATACAACGCATATACTACAACATATGTACTTCCCATTAAGGTTAGATAGGTGAACTGATACTTAGCTTAAGTGCTGCCGGGTATAAAGACGATGAATCCCGCAGCTCCTCTAGTATGCTGGCACCCAAGATAAGAGGGATACAGAGAAGGATTGTCTCTGTCTCCCTTATATGTCTTAAATGACCCCGCAAATGTATAATATACAGATCCCCAGTGTTTACACATAGATGGTAATGATTTATGCCCGTTTCCAGGTTCCCATAAGTATGTATGCAGATTTCACTGCTCATGGTTATCTGGCGTTCCGGATATTCAGCTGCGCATGTCCGGAAGTGACATGGCATTTCACTTCCGGTTTCCCGGGCCCCGGAATCGACACTGCGCATATGCCGAAAGCCGGCATAAACCGCGGGCCCGGCGTTCAGAATAGTGAAACTGCGCATGTCAGGAAAAACAAAATGCCTTTTCCCTAACCAAGCTCCCGAATCGCGCCATATTTTGTAGTCCCATTTACTTTAGAGTTCAGATGCACTCCAACTGCACTCACTGACTAACAGCCACAAAGTAAAAAAATTTGGCAAATGTACCCTTTTAAATGACGCACTTCATCTGCCTGATGTATGGTGAAAAAAGACTAATGTGGCGGAACATCTGTGAATGATTTCACCGAACAAAATAATAGCAACATGGTTTGACACGGGCTTAAGGCGGAGCCACAAGACGACACACGGGGTACAGAAATTCATTGTCCTCAGCTGACATAAATTATCAATCTGTAGGCAATCAATGAATATAATAAAAAATTAAAGATATGATACTGATACATATTCATTGGTCAGGCTTGAAAAATCAATAGGGGTTTCCTCTGTGAAGGGGTGCGAACAGAACAAAGCAATGTGAACAGATACAACGCAGGAGGTCTATTCATAAAGCAAACCAAATTGCAAAGTCTCATTAGGCCCTTGGTTGAACAGAATCCATACGTAAATCCATTGGGCCTCCTTACAAAAATTCGTTATCCATTCTCCTCCTCTAGGGATGGTCTTACAACTTCAAAAACCCAAAAAGCGCAGAGATTCCCATTCACCATTGTGATGTTCCCACACATGTCGAGTACTGGTGTGTCTCTTCTATTTCGTATGTCCCCCAGATTTCGCCCACCCTTTTTTAAAATGTTCTCCTTTTTTTTTTCCAATATAATTGAGTGGGCAGGGGCATGTACACATATAAACTACTCCTTCTGTCCTACAATTGGCAAAATCACGGATAAAAAATTGCTTTCCATTTGGGGGCACTTGTGAAGGATTTGGGTTTGTTTTACATATGGGCAGGCTACACATCTCTGCCCACATTTGAACAGGGCCCATCGGTTTTCCTTTCTAAACCAGGGCCTTGAGAGGTTATTGGTGTATAATGGCTATGGACCAGTCTGTCTTTGATGGATCTACCCTTCCGATAAGTTATCGAGGGGGTTGGAGGAAGATATCCTTCTAGATCCTGGTCTAACATCAAAATTTACCCCAATATTTTTGAGGATATTGATTACTTCAAAGATTTCTGTCATCAAAGGTTGCAACTATACGTGCTCCATTGGTCTCTTTATCTACCGGGGGACTTGCCCTGTAATAGAGTTGTCCTATTTTGTTTTTGTGCATGCCAAGGCTGTTTCCCAGGACTTTTGTAGGATATTCCTCGATTAAGAAATCTCTCTCCAAAATACCTGACTGTCTCCAAAAAACCCTCATCTCGGAGTCCCCCGAGTCAGCTGGATACACATGAAATTGATTTTTTTTCCCAAAAGTCTCCAAAGAACTTCGTGATCTAGGCAAACAGAGATTACCATTCCACAATAATCTCATTTAGAGAGGAATTAGAAGCGTTGTCAGCACTGGAACGAGATAAGTCTATTATTATCAAACCCTCCGATAAGGGGGGAAATATAGTCATATTAGATCATGACATGTACAAACAGATGTGTAACGATCTGCTTAAGGACAAAAGAGATTATGATCTCTTCTCTATGGATCCAACAACAGCCTTTACTATAGAACAGAGAGGATACTCGTGGAGGGTTTGGGATGGGTCTTATATCACAAAACAGAATTTAAATTTTTTGATGCCTTCTACCCCCCAATACCGACTTTCTATTCGATCCCTAAGATCCATAAGGGCGTACCCCATTTAAAAGGGCAGACCCATAGTCTCAGGTGTGGGATCAATTACGCAAAATGTAGGGATCTACATAGATAAATCTTACAGGATTTCGTAATTACAATTGCCTACTTACATAAGAGATACTTCAGATCTTTTGCGTAGACTAGAAGGGATCAGCGTTAATAAGGAAGTACTATTGGGCTCCATAGATGTTGAAAGCCTATACAGTAATATTCCACATGAAAAAGGTATCCAGGCAGTAGAATATTTCTGCCACGGGAAGTAATAGGAAATTTCAGGCCCATAATCTTTTGTCATTAGACTACTTGATTTTGTACTACGGCATAATTATTTTGTCTTTTGCAACAAGACCTTCCACCAGCTCAGGGGCACTGCACTGGGTAGCTCCGGCGCCCCCGCATATGCAAATCTGTTCCTGGGCTGGTGGGAGGCTACCTTGGTATCTCAACCGGGAGATGACCAATGGCCCCCCCAGAAATTATTTTGGGGGAGGTACATTGATGACATCATCATTCTCTGGGAAGGGTTTACAAGATGTCATTTTTAGGGGAGTTTGTTGCACAACTCAACAAAAACAATATCGGAAATGCACTTTACATTTAAAAATGCAGGAGAGAATGTTTACCTTTTCTGGATTCCTTTTTTATCAAAGATCTGAATGGTAACATTCATACAGATATATATAGGAAACCTACAGCAACTAACAGCTTGTTACACTGGAAAAGTTACCATCCATTACCTGCAAAAGGAATAACCGAAAGGTCAATTTTGAGAGTCAAGAGAAATTGCTCCAGAGATGAGGATTTTAGGAGACAGTCCCGGTATTTTGAGAGAGAGATTTCTTAATCGAGGATATCCTACAAAAGTCCTGGAATCAGCCTTTAGGCATGCACAAAAACAAAATAGGACAACTCTATTACAGGGCAAGTCCCAGGTAGATAAAGAGACCAATGGAGCACGTATAGTTGCAACCTTTGATGACAGAAATCTAGAAGTAATCAATATCCTCAAAAAAATTGGGGTATTTTTGATGTTAGACCCGGATTAGAAAGGGTATCTTCCTCCAACCCCCTCGTATAACTTATCGAAGGGTAGATCCATCAAAGATAGACTGGTTCATAGCCATTATACACCATTTCCCTCTCAAGGCACCTGGTTAGAAAGGAAACCGAAAGGGCATGTTCAAATGTGGGCAGAGATGTGTACCTCCATTGTACAAAAACCAAATCCTTTACAAGTGCCTCAAATGGAAAGCAATTTTTATCCGTGATTTTGCCAAATTGTAGGACGAAGGGGTAGTTTATATGTGTATATGCCCCTGCCCATCAATTATATTGAAAAAACAAGGAGAACATTTAAAAGAAGGGTGGGCGAACATCTGGGGGGCATACGAAATAGAAGAGACACACCAGTAGCTCGACATGTGTGGGAACATCACAATGGTGAATGGGAATCTCTGCGCTTTTTGGTTTTAGAAGTTGTAAGACCATCCCCTAGAGGAGGAGAATGGGATAGACGAATTCTGTGTAAGGAGGCCCAATAGATTTATCGTATGGATTCTGTTCAACCAAAAGGGGCCTAAAGAGACTTTGCAATTTGGGTTGCTTTATTGAATAGACTCTGCGTTGTAAACTGTTCACATTGCTTTGTTCTGTTCGCACTCTTCACAGAGGACCACTATTGATTTTTCAAGCCTGACCAATGAAAAATGTTTCAGTATCATATCTTTAATTTTTTTTATTAATTCATTGGTTGCCTACAGATTGATAATTTTTGTCAGCTGAGGACAATGAATTTTTGTACCCCGTATGTCGTTTTTTGGCTCCGCTTTAAGCCCGTGTCAAACCATGTATGCTATGTATTTTGTTCGGTGAAATCATTCACAGATGTTCCGCCACATTAGTCTTTTATCACCATACATCATGGCAGATGAAGTGGCGTCATTAAAGGGTACAGTTGCCAAATTTTTTGACTTTGTGGCTGCTAGTCAGTGAGTGCAGTTAGGAGTGCATCTGAACTCTAAAGTAACTGGGACTATAAATATGGCGTTGATTCCGGGAGCTTGGTTAGGAAACGGCATTTGTGTCTTCCTGACATGCGCAGTGCACTATTCTGAACGCCGGGCGCCGCGTGTTTTATGCCGGCTTTCGGCATATGCGCAGTGTCGATTCCGGCCGTGCTAACCGGAAGTGACATGGCATTTCACTTCCGGACATGCGCAGCTGAATATCCGGAACGCCGGATAACCATGAGCAGTGAAATCTGCATACATACTTATGGGAACCTGGAAACGGGCTTAAATCATTACCATCTATGTGCAAACATTTGGGGGTCTGTATATTATACATTTGCGGGGTCATTTAAGACATAAAGGGAGACAGAGACAATCCTTCTCTGTATCCTCTTATCTTGGGTTTCCCGCATACTAGAGGAGCTGCGAGATTCATCGTCTTTATACCCGGCAGCACTTAAGCTAAGTATCAGTTCACCTATCTAACCTTAATGGGAAGTACATATGTTGTAGTATATGCGTTGTATATAGCGTATTCTTTTTCCACAGCGAATTAGAATCCCCGATGAACCCTAATACAGTACGGGGGAAACGCGTCGGGATAGCTGGGATATAAAGGTGTTTTTTACACGCATGTGTGACATTGCCTGTCATTAAAGCGGGGCCGCTCTTTAATCGGGCGATTACTCCACTGACGGACAGTGCACAGTATGCTTGTATTTATCTAGGTTGTAGTGGTAATATATAGGGGTTAAATATTAATATTTTAGTAAGTTAGTAAAAGTTAGTTTTAACAGGATTATTATTTGCAGTGATATTTTTGTTTAAATCCTCTGTTCATATAGAATTTGTAGTATTTCTACAGACCAGTTAGTAGAGAAGAAGCCGGAAACTACAGGCCAGTTATTAGAGAAGAAGCCGGTAACTACAGGCCACTTAGTAGAGAAGAAGCCGGAAAAAAAGACCAGTTAGTAGAGAAGAAGCCGGAAAATACAGGCCAGTTAGTAGAGAAGAAGCCCGGGAACTTTCAGGCCACTTAGTAGAGAAGAAGCCGGAAACTACAGACCAGTTAGTAGAAAAGAAGCTGATAACTGCAGGCCAGTTAGTAGAGAAGAAGCCAGTAACAACAGACCAGTTAGTAGAGAAGAAGCCGGTAACTACAGGACAGTTAGTAGAGAAGAAGACGGTAACAACAGGCAATTAGTAGAGAAGAATCTGGTAACTACAGGACATTTAGTAGAGAAGAAGCCGGTAACTACACACCAGTTAGTAGAGAAGAAGCCAGTAACTACAAGCCAGTTAGTAGAGAAGAAGCTGATAACTACAGGCTAGTTAGTAGAGAAGAAGCCGCTAACTACACACCAGTTAGTAGAAAAGAAGCCGGTAACTACAGGCCAGTTAGTAGAGAAGAAGCCGGTAACTACATGCCAGTTAGTAGAGTAGAAGCCGGTAACTACAGGACAGTTAGTAGAGAAGAAGCCGGTAACTACAGGACAGTTAGTAGAGAAGAAGTCGGTAACTACAGGACAGTTAGTAGAGAAGAAGCCGGTAACTACAGACCAGTTAGTAGAGAAGAAGCCGGTAACTACAGACAGTTTAGTGAGAAGGGGCCCGGGAAACTACAGGCAGTTAGTAGAGAAGAAGCCGGTAACTACAGGACAGTTAGTAGAGAAGACGCCGGTAACTACAGGACAGTTAGTAGAGAAGAAGTCGGTAACTACAGGACAGTTAGTAGAGAAGAAGCCCGGGAACTACAGGGCAGTTAGTAGAAAGAAGCGGTAACTCAGGACTGTTAGTATAGAAGAAGCTGAAACTACAGGCCAGTTAGTAGAGAAGAAGCCGGTAACTACAGGGCAGTTAGTAGAGAAGAAGCCGGTACTACAGACAGTTAGTAGAGAAGAGGGCCCGGGAACTACAGGACAGTTAGTAGAGAAGAAGCCGGTAACTACAGGCAGTTAGTAGAGAAGAAGCCGGTAATACAGGGAAATTAGTAGAGAAGAGGCCGGTAACTACAGGACAGTTAGTAGAGAAGAAGCCGGTAATACCCGGACAGTTAGTAGAGAAGAAGCCCGGGAACTACAGGACAGGGTTTGTAGAGAAGAAGCTGATAACTACAGGCCAGTTAGTAGAGAAGTAGCCGGTAACTACAGGGCAGTTAGTAGAGAAGAAGCCGACATAACGACTAAAGGCGGTTATGTTCAGGGCCTGAAACGCGTCAGTCAGTTTGTCCTTTCTGTTGACATTTAATTAATCTCTCAATAAACGTGGCTATTACTTCGGTATGAGCTGAGCTGGACTTCACTTTATATTTATTGTGGATCCCTCGAATTGCCTGCGTGGTCTGTGCTCGCTTCTGGTGCTCCGGGGGTGCTGGTTTTCGTCTCTTGTCTTTCACAAAGCTGATGTAGCCTGTTCTGTAGATGTATGAATAGCTGCACCCCAAACTTTAGCACAATCGATGCTGGCCCAGACACTTTGTAAAGCACCTTAGATTTGGGGTGTTCTGGGGACATCGTACCAGGTTAATAGGATTAAACACATTTATGAAGACAGATCGCCTGGGAGTCGGAGCAGCGTGGGAGAGAGGTAAGTACTTTTCTTTCTTTTTTTATTAAAACCCTGCCTATAACTGCATATGGGGGATATTTACCTGCCTATACCTGCCTATTATAGACCAATACCTTCTTATGCGGGAAATATATATGCCTATAGCTGCCTATGGGGGACATATACCTGCCTGTGGGGGATATTTACCTTCCTATACCTGCCTATTTGGGATCTATACCTGCCTATGAGGGATATTCACCTGCCTATACCTGCCTATGGGGGACATATATCTGCCTATACCTGCCTATGGGGGACATTAAACTTCCTTTATGTTACGAGTTGCGCCGCAGCCCGCAGTTCGGGCTGCGGACGCACTCAGTCCCCGGGATCCCTCCTTGTGCCCGTACCGAGCAGCGCCGCGATCCGCGGCCGCACTCGCTCGTTCGGGCACAGTCACTTACCCGAACACGCTCCTGCGCGCCGGCTCTCCTGGATTTAAAGGGCCAGTGCGCCGGTAATTGTCTATGCCGGCCGCTGACCCTATATATTGCTTCACCTCCCAGAAGCACCTTGCCGAATCCATAAAGCCCATACCCTACGCGAGGAAGCCTCTTCTGTGTTCCGGTTGCCGTTTCCGTGTACCAGTCTCTTCGGCTTATGTCCTCCGACCACGAACCTTCGCTGCCTGCCCTGACCTTCTGGCCTCTCCCCGACTATGAGTTTGCCTGTCGATTCTGCTCTACGTTGCACCTTGGCTACCACCGCAAGCAAGTCACTTCAGGGGTAGCGACCTGGTGGAATCCCGCCGCAGCAAGTCCATCCCGCTTTTCGGCGGGCTCTGGTGAAAACCTGTTCCCACTTAGTCTCCTCTCCCTGTTTTTGCTCGTCCTTCCGTTTGCAGTGGTCCTGTGGATCCACTACCCCGGTCCGTTACACTATACCTTCCTATGGGGGACATATATCTGCCTATTACTGATAATGAGGGACATATATCTGCCTATACCTGCCTATGGGGGACATGTACCTGCCTATACCTGTCTATGGGGGACATATACCTGCCAATGGGGGACATATACCTGCCTCTAGGGGGGATATACCTGCCTATGGGGGACATATACCTGCCTATAGGGGACATTTACCTGCCTATACCTGCCTATGGGGGACATGTAACTGCCTATCCCTGCCTATGGGGGAGATGTACCTGCCTATACCTGTCTATGGGGGACATATACCTGCCTGTTCCTGCCTATGGGGGACATATGCCTGCCTATAGGGGATATATACCTGCCTATGGGGGATATATACCTGCCTATAGGGGACATTTACCTGCCTATACCTGCCTATGAGGGACATGTACCTGCCTATCACTGCCTATGGGGGACATGTACCTGCCTATACCTGCCTATGGGGGACATGTACCTGCCTATACCTGCCTATGGGGAACATGTACCTGTCTATGGGGGACACTAAACTTCCTATATCTGCCTATGGGGGACATTAAACTGCCTATATCTGTCTATGTTTTTTGTGGCAAATGTAAGTGCCTCGGCTTATGTTCGGGTCGTCTTATACTCGAGTATAAACGATAATTAAATATTAATGTTGAATTATTGGATTGTAAATCATTTTTATATTATTTAATTAGACATTAATTTTATATTATTGGGAAAATATTTTTTTAATATAGTTTTATAGTTAACATCAGTAAACTTGGCCCGAGCTGTCAGGAATTCTGTGGAGTCTTTTCTACTTTCTTACTGTGCGACACAGATAGGCTTAGCGCCAAGATTACACCTACGATGCATCAGATTTATGAGCTGCAGTAGAACAGGTCCATATGGGATTGAACGCTCCCGTACCACCCCGTATCATCAGGGGCTTAACTAGAGAAGCCTGGGCCCCAAAGCAAACTTTTGGATGGGCCCCCCCCTGCCCACCTCCCTGACCACGACCATGTACCAGGACATGCTGTTAGATAATGTAGATAATACAAGGGGCAAATACCTCACCATACATCTCACCATCATACTGCTACCAATCAAATCCACTATACTAAGACCAGCATTACCAATAACGCTATTACATAAGGACCTGATTATACCGCCAGAACACGACCACAAATTACCACCACATAGTGACTGAATAATACCCTACACTATTACTGATCAGTACACAAAGACCAATACTGTCTAATAATAATAATAATAATATATAATAATATAGTGACCATAAAGTGGTATATACTAGTGTAAACAGGCTCTGCAGACTGTATATTACCTCCATACAGTAATCATATAGTGATAGACACCAGTGTACACAGGCTCTGCAGACTGTATATTACCTCCATACAGTGACCATATAGTGATAGACACCAGTGTACACAAGCTCTGCAGGCTGTATATTACCTGCATTCAGTCACCATATAGTGGTAGACAGCAGTGTACACAGGCTCTGCAGACTGTATATTACCTGCATATAGTGACCATAAGTGGTAGACACCAATGTACACTGGCTTTGAAGACTGTATATTACCACTATGCAGTGCCTATATAGTGGTAGACACCAGTGGACCAGGCTCTGCAGACTGTATATTACCTGCATACAGTGACCATATAGTGTTAGACAGCAGTGTACACACAGGCTCTGCAGACTGTATATTACCTCCATATAGTGACCATATAGTGGTAGACACCAGTGTACCCCGGCTCTGCAGACTGTATTTTCCCTTTCCATCCCTAAAAAAAAGTTTTGACACCTGTACAAAAGGCCCTCCCAAAAACGGGTTATATTACCCCCAAAGGGGGAAGGAAAACCCTTTAATAGGGTAGCCCGCAGTGTACAAAAGCCATTGCAGACATAAAAGGAAAATTAAGTGAAATTTTACATTTTGGGTACTCAAAATTTAGGGGTTTTCTCTGACCAGTCATTGACTTTTCTTTTTGTTCTGAAATCCGGTCCAGTCCCCCCAAATCTTGATAACACTCCCCCAAACTTGTCCCTGCAGATTTAGACACAAATATTTTGGGAATTTTTTTGACTTTTTCCAGCACCCCCCCCCCCGGGCTATATGGGGTCCTTTTGGGAAAAGGCGGGGTTTTAGATGGATATAGGGGGCCCCCCAAATAGGGGCAAGGAATAGGTCCCAAATAAAGTGCCCTTTATGGGCCCGGGAAAGGGTTTAGGAAAGCTAAAGGGGGCCATACAGGTAGACGGGGGTTTAAAATTTGGGGCAAAAGGGGGCCATTTTGGTGGGGTTTTAGGAAAAGAAAGGGGCCCCATATAAGTTAGACGGGCCAAGGCAGGGTGGGGGTAAAACGGCAGGCATGTGGGGTTTTATAGGGGCGGGAAAAGGGGGGGGTAGGGGCGGGCATGGGGGGGTGTAGGGCAGGCATGGGGGGGCCTGAATGGGGCGGGGCATATGAGGGCCTGAAATAGCGGGCTTTAGGGGGGCCCTTTAAAGGGCAGGCATATGGGGGCTATGGGGCCAGGCAAAAGGGTGGCTTTAATAGGCAGGCATAGGGGGGGCTTAAACAGGAAAGGCGGGCAGGCATAAAGGGGGCTGTATAGGCGGGAAAGGGGGCCCAAAAATGGGGGGGGGGCGGGCGGGCAATGGGGGGAAAAGGGCGGGGCAAAAGGGGGGGAAATGGGAAGGGGAATATGGGGGGATATGGGGGGGCATATGGGGGGGTAAAGGCTGGCATTTTGGGGTATAGGCATGCAAAGGGGGGGTATGGGCGGGAAAAAAACAAATGGGGGCCGGGAAAAGGAAAGGGCAAAAGGGGAGGGTAAAGCGGGCAAAGGGGGGGTTAAAAGGCAGGCAAAAGGGGGGGGGTTTTAAGGCGGGGCCAAAAATGGGGCGGTATAAGTCAAAAAAAAGTTGGGTAGGAAAATAAGAAATCCTTATTTAACCCCTTTGGGTTTAAGGCCCCCCCCGATGCGCCCCCCCGCGAACGGGTTCCGCTCTGCTGTTTCTCCCCCCCAGGCCTCTGTGCTAAACGCGGGGGGGCGGGGGAAAAGGGTGACTTCAAAAAAGCGCGCCCCCTCGGTGCCCAAAAGGGGCGCCGCAGGGGAAGTAGCGGGAGGGGGAGCAACACGCTTCCGTATTTGCTAGCTCCCCCAAAAGGGGCTGCCTCTAAAATCCCACGGGCCGGGGGGCCCCGGGGCCCTTTAAAAGGTAAAGTATGCCCCGGGGCCCCCGGCGCCCCCCGGGCCCCACCCAAATTTTAAAATTTAAGTTTCACAGCCGGGGGGGCCCAAAAGGAGCGGAAAATTTACCGGGGGTACGACGCATTTGCAGCCCCCCCCCGGGGCCCCCCTAAAACGCGGGCTCCGTAGCAACTGCTACCCCCTTTCTCCCCCGGGTAGTTACGCCCCGGGGCTTTAATTTTTTTTAACTTTAAAAGGTTGGGAAAAAGGAAAAGCCTAGGTGGAGGGGAAGTACCTCCCTGACCCTGAAGTTGGGCCATAACAAAGGGTGCACAGACCAGGGGGTTATTTTTCCACTATCTTATTTTCGGAAGCCCGGGGCCCGGGTTTTTTAGGACCCTCCACATGCCCTTCCCAAAGGAACCTCCACCGACAAGAACCCCCGTTTTGGAAACCAGGATAGGCACAGAGGGGTTTCCCAAAAGGGTTTTGGGGGGGAACCCCCCAAAACAATTTGGAACAAACACCCAAACCCCCAAAGCCGGGTGCAAAGGATGGGTATCCCCCTTTTTAATCGGGTGATTTCAGAGCTAAGAGAGCACCCGGAGAGTTGGGGGGGGAAAACGGGGACAGGCCCCCATAAGGGGAAAGGGAGGGGTTGGACCCTGCCATCCCATTGTATGGGAAGGAGCCGGGGGTTCCCCTGAATTTTTTCTGCACCGTAACTTTAAACCCAAAAAAATTTTTGGAGGACCCAATAAACTGAGGAAAAAGTACCTACCCCGGGCCAGCAACCTGCCTTATTTTAGGAATGGTGGGAGAGAAGGAGCAGGGGACACGTCCTTTCCCCCCGGGGGAATGGGGCCTGAAACAAACTTTGGGTTTTCAACTGGTGTTGGAGTTTTTTTTCCTTTTTTGTGACTTTTCGCTCCCGGGGGGGCTTTTGTTTAGGGCCCCAAAACATCCGGTGTTTGGGGCCCCTTTAAAATTTTTTTTTCTGAAAAGGCCGGGGTGAAACACGCCTTTTTTTCCAACCCCACATTTTTGAACTGCGGATGTTTTTTTACAGAAAAAAAAAAACCTTCTTTTTCCTGTCCACTAATTTTCTGCATTTCCACATTAAACCCATCCATCCCCCCAAAATCACTGTAAATGAAAATCAGGCTGACAAATTTGCATTTTAAAAACCCTCTGCCCTCCATTTTACAGTGTAATCCCCAACAAATAAGTAAATTTAAATAATCCCCATACAGGGAGCAAATAAAACCCAGACCCCCAAATTGTTACTAAAAAAAAAACCCCTTTACAAAACCAAAAACCCAAAATTTATTACTACTTAAGGATCAAAAAAACCCTCCCAAAACCCGACCAAAGCGCCCCCCCCACTTTGGACTACCATTTTGTACACGGGCCTGATTCCATATCCACCCCCCAAAAAATTGACCAAAAAAATGTAAAAGATACTATTTTTTATGTAGGTAAAAGAAAAAAATATAAGTGATTTACACTGAATTTAAACATTTAGTGCCCTCACAGGAGACGCCCTCTAAGAGTTGCCTCTCTCTCTTCTTCCCCAAACCTTTTCCCAACCCCTAATCTCTTTTTCCTGCCACAACTTTTCAGGGTAAAAATTTACAAAACAAACATCTTAAAACCCCTCATTTTCACACCCCCCCCTTCTCTCCCAAATTCCCTATCTCTATAAAAACTCCCCATCTATAGTGCCCCAAATGGTAATAATTACCCTCATGTAGGTACATATTTGCCCCGTGTAGCCAGGTAGTAGCCCACTGTAGTCAGGTTGTAGCCCCCTTTACCCAAAAAGGTGCCCCCCCTAGCCAGGTTTCTGCCCCCTGTAGCCAAGTTATTAGCCCCTGTAGCCAGGTTACTGCCCTCTGTAGCTAGGTTACTGCCCCCTTTAGCCAGTAATATGCCCCCTGTAGCCAGTAATATGCCCCCTGTAGCCAGTTATATGCCCCTTGTAGCCAGGTTATTTGCACCCTGTAACCAGATTACTGCCCCCCTTAGATAGTAATATGCCTCATTTAGCCAGGTTACTGTCCCCTTAGCCAGGTAATATGCCCCCCCTTAGCCAGTAATATGCCCCCTTTAGCCAGTAATATGCCCCCCTTAGCCAGTAATATGCTCCCCTTAACCAGTAATATGCCCCCTTTAGCCAGTAATATGCTCCCCTTAGCTAGTAATATGCCCCCTTAGCCAATAATATGCTCCCCTTAGCCAGTAATATGGTCCCCTTAGCCAGTAATATACCCCCTTATCCAGTAATATGCTCCCCTTAGCCAGTAATACTGTATACTCCCTAAGCCAGTAATATGCTCCCCCCATAGCCAGTAATATGCTCCCCTTAGCCAGTAATATCCTCCCCTTAGCCAGTAATATGCCCCCCATAGCCAGTAATATGCTCCCCTTAGCCAGTTATATGCCCCCCCTTAGCCAGTAATTTGCCCCTTTAGCCAGTAATATGCTCCCCTTAGCCAGTAATATGCCCCCTTGGCCAGTAATATGCTCCCCTTAGCCAGTAATATGCCCCCTTAGCCAGTAATATGCTCCCCTTAGCCAGTAATATGCTCCCCTTAGCCAGTAATACTGTATACTCCCTAAGCCAGTAATATGCCCCCCAGAGCCAGTAATATGCTCCCTTTAGCCAGTAATATCCTCCCCTTAGCCAGTAATATGCCCCCTTAGCCAGTAATATGCCCCCTTAGCCAGTAATATGCTCCCTTTAGCCAGTTATATGCCCCCCCTTAGCAGGATAATTTGCCCCCTTAGCCAGTAATATGCCCCCTTAGCCAGTAATATGCTCCCTTTAGCCAGTTATATGCCCCCATAGCCAGTAATTTGCCCCCTTAGCCAGTAATATGCCCCCTTAGCCAGTAATATGCTCCCCTTAGCCAGTAATATGCCCCCTTAGCCAATAACATGCTCCCCTTAGCCAGTAACATGCTCCCCTTAGCCAGTAATACTGTATACTCCCTAAGCCAGTAATATGCCCCCCTTAGCCAGTAATATGCCCCCTTAGCCAGTAATATGCTCCCCTTAGCCAGTAATATGCCCCCTTGGCCAGTAATATGCTCCCCTTAGCCAGTAATATGCCCCCTTAGCCAGTAATATGCTCCCCTTAGCCAGTAATATGCCCCCTTAGCCAGTAATATGCCCCCTTAGCCAGTAATATGCCCCCTTAGCCAGTAATATGCTCCCCTTAGCCAATAATATGCCCCTTTAGCCAGTAATATCCTCCCCTTAGCCAGTAATATGCCCCCCTTAGCCAGTAATATGCCCCCTTAGCCAGTAATATGCTCCCCTTAGCCAGTAATATGCCCCCTTGGCCAGTAATATGCTCCCTTAGCCAGTAATATGCCCCCTTAGCCAGTAATATGCTCCCCTTAGCCAGTAATTTGCCCCCTTAGCCAGTAATATGTCCCCCTTAGCCAGTAATATGCCCCCTTGGCCAGTAATATGCTCCCCTTAGCCAATAATATGCCCCTTTAGCCAGTAATATGCCCCCTTAGCCAATAATATGCTCCCCTTAACCAGGTAATATGCCCCCTTACCCAGTAATATGCCCCCTTAGCCAGTAATATGCCCCCTTAGCCAGTAATATGCTCCCCTTAGCAGTAATATGCCCCCTTAGCCAGTAATATGCCCCCATAGCCAATAATATGCTCCCCTTAGCCAGTAATATGCCCCCTTAGCCAGTAATATGCTCCCCTTAGCCAGTAATATGCCCCCCTTAGCCAGTAATATGCTCCCCTTAGCCAGTAATATGCCCCCTTGGCCAGTAATATGCTCCCTTAGCCAGTAATATGCTCCCCATAGCCAGTAATATCCTCCCCTTAGCCAGTAATATGCTCCCTTAGCCAGTAATATGCTCCCCATAGCCAGTTATATGCCCCCCTTAGCCAGTAATTTGCCCCCTTAGCCAGTAATATGCTCCCCTTAGCCAGTTATATGCCCCCCATAGCCAGTATTATGCTCCCCTTAGCCAGTTATATGCTCCCCTTAGCCAGTAATTTGCCCCCTTAGCCAGTAATTTGCCCCCTTAGCCAGTAATTTGCCCCCTTAGCCAGTAATATGTTCCCCTTAGCCAGTAATATGCCCCCTTGGCCAGTAATATGCTCCCCTTAGCCAATAATATGCCCCCTTAGCCAGTAATATGCCCCCATAGCCCATAATAAGGTCCCCATAGCCAGTAATATGCCCCCTTAGCCAGTAATATGCCCCCTTAGCCAGTAATATGCCCCCATAGCCAGTAATATGCTTCCCTTAGCCAGTAATATACCCCCTTAGCAACCAATAACAGCTCCTAGTAACCTATCAGACCTCACATATAATAATGTAGAAAAATGACCGCTGATTGGTTGCTATGGGCAACAAGGACAATCTAACTGCTAGACCGTTTTCATACATAAGGCGCTATGTGTATATAAAGTACAAATTCTGTGGGAATGACAGAAGAGACTGCGCTGTATGCAGTAAGACGATGGACACCATAGATGACACCTGACAGCCCCCATTGTAGCCAATGGGTCCCACCCAGCTCTGTTGTTTTCCATTTTAAGACGGCTCTGGTTTCACCTCTGACACTGATAGGAACCAGGCCCGACACCCGCGGATCTCCAGCAATCTCAGTATCTGGATGTATCTACACTACAGCAGAAATCTTGGCCGTAGATGCGACAGATCCCAATCAGATCAATAGACCATTTACACATCAATTTACATTGAGCGTGATTGGTCAGAGATTGGTTGGAGATCTGTGTCTATATCTGCAGCCAGAGATCCCGATTGCTCCATAAATCAATGAAATTTGCTGCAAACAAGGTTTTCCAATCACTTTATTCTTCCCCAGACTCCAGAGAACGGACGAGGCCACTGGAAACATTATCGATTGTTAAAATAGTCTTAAAGCCGTAAAAAAAGTATTCGCAGTCCTGAGGAAGGACACATCTGTCGGTGCCGTCACTCAGGTGCGTGTATCCAGGTTTACAGAAGCAGCCGGGATAACGAATCTCTGGACAGAGAAGTGGCAACACGTCAGGGGCCGGGCAATCGTTGCCGCACTTGGTCCCCTGAGCGCTGTAGGTCGTGTTCCCGCTGCAGCAGGTCTCCGGCTTCACACATTTTCCGTGGCCGTCGTCTACTGCTCCATCCTTGCAGTAACACCCCGGCTGACAGGTCTTATCAGGACAGGCGGCCGCCAGGTTGTCGCAGGTCACGCTGCATCCACAAACCTTATGTTCTGTGTCTTGTCCACAAGATTCGGGGCCACGATTGACTTTAAATCAAAAAAAACAAAAATAAAAACATAAGAACAAGTTACAGAAGATGTTGAGCATGAGAAGAACAATTCCAAAAACAGCAGCGCCCCCCTGTCCACAGGTTGTGTGTGGTATTGCAACTTAGCTCTACTGATTTCAATGAAGTTCTGGGAAATAATATTTTCCTTTGTGTCCTTTGCAGCAGCACAATATGAAGTTAATCATGCCCTATGAGATGATAGGACAGTGGAAGTTTTAATGAGTCGGAATATACTATATAATAGCCCATAAAACCCCACCCCCTTGTGCTTCTTCTGTCCTATGGAACAAGTGGAACGTTCAGACTGTCTCATTCTTGGCTCCCACCAGTAAAGTCAATTCTTGGTGCCAACTAGTGGAGCTTCTTTTTGGACTTACTAGGGAAGTTAATTCTTGGGGCCAGCAGTGGAGCTGATTCTTGGGGCCCACCAGTGGCAGTTGATTCTTGGGGCCACCAGTGAAGTGGGTTCTTGGGGCCACCCGTGGAGCTGATTCTTGGGATCTACCAGTGGAGTTCGCTGCATTTCTCACTTAAAAGCAGCCCCAAGACATGTCCAAGAGTCCACCATGCCCAGGAGCCAACATTGCCCACTGGAGGTTTACCCTGCTATTCCATTGGCCATTCTGACTGTGGGGTGTCTGGAGTAATACCATATTATTGGCTGTTGGGAGGATGACAGGTGACAACCAATATGGCCAACTTCTAGGTCCCATAGAGGTGGTCACCCAGCTTTGCTGCTGAGTATAATCTGTCCCTCTCGTTTATTAACTGTTGTTGCTGATAAGGATTCTTGTGTCCGGATTTGGGGTCAGGGTATTAGCACGATGTAGCAGAGCTGGAGCTGATTGCTGTTTTGCTCTGGATCAACACTGTCGGATACTACAGGTGATGATACAATGTTATTAACAATAGCAAGTCTCATTCAATGAGGAGTTTGTATTTGAAACAGAAAAAAGTAAAACTGATACAATGTAACAAATTAATGGAGGGGCGGAGCATCACACTGGGATTCAAAGAAAGAAGTCATGCCCCGCCCCCTGAGGCACCGCACCAGGAATACCACAATGTAGGAGTATTGCCTGGAGTGTTCCTCTAAGAAAAGTCAGTCGTTAAATGTTCATTTCAAGGTTCCACTTTATGGCAGAAGATGCATCTGAATATCTCCCAGACTCCTGCACCTGGTTTATCTTCTACATAGAGACCTATTGGCCCCATTGGGGACTGGGAGAAGGGACTACACTGCTGAGCACCGCCTGTCACTTATACCCATGGGCGGCTGCCTGAGGGGCTGCAGATCCTGTGCACAGAGGCTCCATATGGGTGAGATAAATATGTACAGTAACCATCATCATATAATGTAGAATATCACATAGATGAGATACACTGGAAGCATCTATACGGAGCTGATACTCACTGACTGATGAGTGGGCAGTTATCATCATCATGAGGAGCACACCTGCAAAAGAGAGACAAATCCACAGATAGATAGATAGATAGATAGATAGATAGATAGATAGATAGATAGATAGATAGATAAATATGAGATAGATAGATAGATTGATTGATATGAGATAGATAAATAGATAGATAGATACAAGTGAGAATTTGATAGATATATGATAGATAGATAGATAGATAGATAGATAGATAGATAGATAGATAGATAGATAAAAAGATAGATAGATAGATAGGAGATAGATAGATAGATAGATAGATATTAGATAGATAGATATTAGAAAGATAGATAGATATTAGATAGATATTATAAGGATAGGTAGATAGATTGATCGATAAATGCAATGATTAGATAGCTAATTAGGAGTTGAATAGATAGATGGGAGACAGATGTATATATATATAGTTAGGTTCATATATATTTTGACATTGACACAAATTTAGATTTTTGTGCCTATTTACTGAAACATATTTAAGTTCTAGTTCTATAATGAACATAAAGTCCAGACTTTCAGCTTTCATTTGAGGGGATCCATATTAAATTTGGACGAAGGGTTTAGGAGGTTCAGCTCATGGGCCGTCATGTTGATAAAGGGACCAAAAGCAATTGGACAAATTAAATCATTGTAAATAAAATGTTAATTTCTAATACTTGGTTGAAAATCCTTTGTTGGCAATGACGGCCCGAAGCCTTGACCTCATGGATGTCACCAGACGCTGGGTTTCCTCCTTGTTGGCAATGACGGCCCGAAGCCTTGACCTCATGGAAGTCACCAGACGCTGGGTTTACTCCTTGTTGGCAATGACGGCCCGAAGCCCTGACCTCATGGACATCACCAGACGCTGGGTTTCCTCCTTGTTGGCAATGACGGCCCGAAGCCTTGACCTCATGGACATCACCAGACGCTGGGTTTCCTCCTTGTTGGCAATGACGGCCCGAAGCCTTGACCTCATGGACATTACCAGACGTTGGGTTTCCTCCTTGTTGGCAATGACGGCCCGAAGCCTTGACCTCATGGATTCACCAGACGCTGGTTTCCTCCTTGTTGGCAATGACGGCCCGAAGCCCTGACCTCATGGACATCACCAGATGCTGAGTTTCCTCCTTGTTGGCAATGACGGCTGAAGCCTCGACCTCATGGACGTCGGCAGACGCTGGGTTTCCTCCTTGTTGGCAATGACGGCCCGAAGCCGTGACCTCATGGACATAAAACCAGACGCTGGGTTTCCTCCTTGTTGCAATAAACGCCCGAAGCCTTGACCTCATGGACATTACCAGACTTGGGTTTTCCTCCTTGTTGGCAATGAGGGCCCGAAGCCTTGACCTCATGAATTTCCCACCAGACGTTGGGTTTTCCTCCTTGTTGGCAATGAAGCCCGAAGCCTTGACCTCAGGGACATCACCAACGCTGGGGTTTTCCTCCTTTGTTTGGTAATGACGGCCCGAAGCCTTGACCTCATGGACATCACCAGACGTTGGGTTTCCTCCGCTTTGATGCTCTGCGGCCTTTACTGCAGCGGTTTTCATTTGCTGATTGTTTGTGAAAGCTGCTCAATTGGGTTGAGATCAGGGGACTGACTTGGCCATTCCAGAATGATACCAAGGAGGCGGGAGAAGGTCATGAGGACAGTGAGACCAAAATAGAACTTTTTGGTATCAAGTCCACTCGCCGTGTTTGGAGGAATAAAAAAGGTTAAGTACGACCCCAAGAACATCATCCCAACCATGAACCATGGGGGGTGGGACGACATCATACTTTGGAGGGGCTTTTCTGCAAAGGGGACAGGACAACTGCACCGTATTAAAGGGAGTATGGATGGAGCCATGTATCACGAGATTTGGGCCAACAACCTTCTTCTCTGAGTAAGAGCATTGAAGATGGGTCATGGCTGGGTCTTCCAGCAGGGCAACGACCCGAAACACACAGCCAGGGCACTATGAAACAGCTCTGGAAGAGGCACTTCAAGATCCTGGAGTGGCCGAGCCAGTCTCCAGGCCTGAACCCAATGGAAAATCTGTTGAGGGAACTGAAACTCAATGTAGCCTAGAGACAGCCCTCCAAAACCTGAAAGATCTGGAAAAGATCTGTATGGAGGAGGGTTCCAAAATCCCTGCTGCAGGGAGTGCAAACTGGGGCAACCTTGGAGGGCTTCTTATAGAAAAACTAACAGGTTTGTGAGAGAAAAATTCTTGCTGGTTGGTCAGTGATCAAATATTATTTCATGCAATAAAATGCTAATAATTCTTTGTAGGTGGGAAAACTTGCAAAATTACAAGTGTATCAAATACTTATTTTCCCCACTGTATATAGATAGATAGATAGATAGATAGATAGATAGATAGATAGATAGATAGATAGATAGATAGATAGATAGATAGATATGAGTTAAAAAGATAGATAGATAGATAGATAGATATGGAGATCTATAGATATGAGATAGATAGAGAGATATGAGATAGATAGATAAGAGATAGCTAGATATGAGATAGAGAGATAGATATGAGATAGATAGATAGATAGATAGATAGATAGATTAGGATGAATAGATAGATAGATATGAGATAGATATGAGATGGATGAATAGATAGATAGATAGATAGATAGATGGATAGATAGATAGATATGAGATAGATAGATAAGAGATAGATAGATTTTATATGAAGAAGATTTGATATGAGATAGATATGAGAGAGATAGATAGATAGATAGATAGATAGATAGATATGAATAGATAGATAGATTAGATAGATATCTATTATATAGATTGATATGATAGATAGTAGATAGATAGATAGATAGATAAATAGATAGATAGATAGATAGATAGATAGATAGATAGATATGAGATAGATAGATAGATAGAGATAGATATAGAGACAGATAGATATGATAGATAGATAATCGATAGATAGATAGATAATAGATAGATAAGATAATAATAGATAGATAGATAGGAGATAGATATGAATAGATAGATATTAGATAGATAGATAGATAGATAAAGATAGATAGATATGATAGATAGATAGATAGTCATGGCAATAAGACACAATAGTACAGATATCTCACACATGTAACTCACTCGGAGACACCAAAACCGGTGTTCCTGCCATGTTTCACTCTAGGTTCAAATTTTTTTTCCTGAAATACAAGTTGGTTTATTAGGGAAACTTCTCAGGGAGACCTCGTTGGTTTTTCTCTGCAGGTTTTCCCCTCCACCATCAGGAGTTGGGGGAATCCCTGAAATGATTTAGCTGTGACCTAAAGCCGCCCCCTGTCCCATCCCCCCGGGGGCCCCCCCCTTTCCCCCCCCCCTGCTCTTTTTAAAAACCCCCCCCAAATATTGGGATGGGGGAGCAGTCTGTAATAGGGTTTTCACACTATCCTCCAGGGAGGGAACGCTTTTTCCCGGGGGATTTCGTCCATTTTTCCCCATTTTTATAATGAAAAAGCAATTTAAAAAGGCACCTGAGGCTCCGGGTACGGGTCCCCCCTTATTCGGGTTCCCGAGTGGATGATGGAATTGTAAGAAAATCCTGTTTCCCAGGGGCAGCATAATGCCCCCCAAAATAAAGGGGTCAGGATTTTCTTTCCTCCTGGGAAGGGATGGGCAAGTGAAAAATTGGTTCCTCTATGCTTGTGCGTGGGAGATGTGAACGGGGCCCAAAGGGGGACCCCTGGAGATTCACTCTGGGGTCCTACCTTTTATACTGTGGTTTAGCACATGCCCCTATGGGGCAATTTTTTTCATTGTTTTCTCACTGATGGGAATTTTTTGGTACTACCTGGGAAAAACTGATCCCATAGATGCAGGGAGTTTTTGGGGCACTGTATAAAACTTTGAGGGGTAGGTGCAGCCATCTTAAGACATTTGGCCCCGGGGCAAGTTTTGCATTTAAAAAACCCAAGCAACCCCACGGAAAAATATATTTTTCCCAT
>JAODAL010057791.1:0-22463 GCA_025379985.1 Phyllomedusa bahiana | reverse complement strand
TCCAAAATTACAGCAAAAACTATCATTTTTCCACATAAAGCTCCCCACAGTGCTGCCCCCAAATTACATCTCCTCCCTCATTTTCGGTTCTACCCCCCTTTGCCCAGCCCCCTCTCGCTTCACTATTTGGAAATAAAATTTCAGAAAAAATTCATTTAAACCCCCCAATGCCCGTTTAAAGGGTTTTTGCCCGGTGCACCCCATTCTCTGGAACATCCTACCAGAAACCACTAGGACTTTCCCCAGCCTTCGTATTTTTTGAGGTTTCCTGATAAAACAATTTTTCGGGCCCAGGGCCTACCAAAACCCCCACATTTTGGGCAAACCAACCCTTCTATCCCCACCTTTTTTGGGCCCTTTTTCCCCAAACCTAGGGAAATCAAAGGCATTAAATTTTTTTGGGGATTTTCCGGTTTGGTGGCAGGTTCCCCAAATTTTTATGAAAAACCCCCCATATTTTTTTAAAAATGGTGGGCCATTGTAAATTTAGAAACCTTCTCCCCCTTTGTTTCCCCAAAGGAACCCTTTTTTAGATTGTTAAGCTTTTTTGGGGGAGCGGGCCCCCCCAAAAAACCCCTTATGCCCCCACCTTTAAGTAGTTTTTCCCCCTTGAAATTTTGTATTTTCTTTTGTTTTGTAATTTTTCCCCCTTTCTTTTCATTGTTTTTTGTTTCGGAATATGTTGGCGTTTTAAAAATTTTAAAAGATTTTTTCCTTTCTTCTTCTTCTTCTTTATTTTTTATTATTTATTTTTTTTATTTTTTTACATTTAATATTTGGGGCTGTAATTTTGTTTTTTAAATTCAGTAATATTTGTAGGGGGGGTTTTTATTCCAGTCATTAGGGTTTGTTTGGAAATTTGTTTTGGGTGTTTTTGGTGGTATTTTTAGGCCCCTATGTGTAGTGTTTTTGGGTTTAATGTTGGTTTTGGGTTTATAGGGGGGGATTTTTTTGGGTTAGCAGTATGATGGTGATATCTTTGGTGAAGTAATAAATCTTTTATTATTTATTTAAACCGGAAATAAAATTAAAAAAGGCCCCATTTGGGGGTTTAAGGCAAAGGGGCCCGGGGGGGGAAAGCCCATCCAAAAGTTTGCTTTTGGGGCCCCAGGCTTCTTTATTTTTAAACCCTTTTTGAGTCAGTATTTTTCAATGGAAACTTTACAGAAATTTACTTTAACTCCTTGGTACTATGGAAGTTTTTTTAAAAAATTTTTAATGTTTAAAAATCTTTCAGAATTTGTGTAAATTTTAAAAAATTGTATTTTTTTTTCCCATTTTTCCCTTTCTGCTTGATTTTAATTTTCAGCATTTGGCCCCCTAACCCAAAGGGAGTGAAAACAAAGGGTGTGTCCCACCCCACAAAATATTTCCCAAACGGTATTTGGGTTTTTTTGGGGGAACGCAGGGTTTATTTGTCCCGGAAAAATTTTTTGGGGATTAAAAGCCGTCGACCTTCCCCCCCTAAAAAGGGTTTTAAATTTTTGCCCGAAAACCTAAAAGTGAAAAAAATAAAATAACATGTTTAAGTTTTTTGGGGACTTCCCAGGGGTTTTTTGTAAAAAAAAAGGGTCCCAGCGGGAAAACCCTTTTGCAGTTTGGATTTGTTTAAATTGGATTTTCAAAATTAAAAGGTCATTGCAAAAGGTTGCCGGGTTGGGTTTTTCCCAAAAGGTTTTTCAAAACCCGTGGAAAACCCCGTCTGTGAATGGGTTTGGGAAAATTTTGTACCATGGGGACAAGCACTTATTGCTATGATGTCTCCAAAAACCCCATAAAATTAAAAGCCCTGCGTGGATATATTGCTTATTAGAGTTGTCTATGTCTGTCTGCCTTATTCTCTCCAGCTACTTCCCCTCCTCACATTTCCTCTCCAAAAAAGACTTCTATGAGCATTATAGGTCCGGATCCTTCTATCTGCAGCCAGATTTCAATATTAAACAAGATAGATTTTAGCAGATTTTTAAGCACGGAGAGTCTGAGACAGAGCTATTTTCCTCTAACAAAATACTGTATATTGCAAAGCTTCTACTCTTGTACTATAATTTTTAGCAAAGTTTGTTGAAACTTTAGGGGGGCATGTATGAACCTGGCGCCGAGTGGCCAGTTCTACCTTTGTTTTTAATAGTGTACAATCCAACAGTGTGTATGAAAGTGTCTCACAGCACTTTATAAATGTGTCCCATTCTACGCAAAAAGTAGTCTCAGCTTTGCCACTTTGGTATGGATTTGTACGACAGTTTCGCTCGAAACTTTGGAACATTTTGGTGCATTTTATGATCCCCACATCTTTGGCACATTTAAAAGTATAGTGTCTAGTGCAGATTGCACCAGGTTTTTCTGTATCACGCTTCATTCAGTGCTAAAGCAGTTTCTTTGGCTCAAAGCACAACAAAAAAGTGGTGCAGCTCTGTTCATACATGTCGCCCTTAGGGCCACATGTATGAAAACTGTCTAGGTGTAAAACTCCCTTTGTTGCCCATAGCAACCAGAGCGCCCCTCTCATTTTTTCAGAGCACTATATGAACTGAAAGGGGCGCTCTGATTGGTTGCTATGAGCTCTGATTGGTTGCTATGGTCAGCAAAGTGTGTTTTACACCTAGACAGTTTTCATACATGTGGCCTTTAGTGTCTATGTTTTGAACCAATGTGTATGTTCATTGTGTGCTGTGCCATTTCTTATTATCCAAGTGCAGCCCAAAACATCTTCATTGACTCAGTATGAGACCATGACACCACCAAGAAGGATCAATTCAACAAATGTATTTTTACAACTGTATTTTGATTTCATTGACTATATAATCTATTAAGGCACAAAAATATATTCTATAGTCCATGTTCAAGATAATTTTACCGTTACCTACGTTTACAACAGAGCTCAGTTTCCAGTTAAAGAAGATTTCATGGGAAATGTAAGGGTATTTGAGGACAGCATCAAGGTAGTTAAACAACATAGAATGCCTACATGATTCTCCTTTACTGCTCCATTATTCATGCATACCCAACACAATATTATACAGCTTTGTGTCACCATACTGCATCAGATGCAATATTATTATACATGTTTTATTATAAGACTGATTCATATGAGGGAAAAATCATACAGTGATTATCACCAAAAATATCTGAAATATACTGAAAAGAAACATATGTATAAAGAAAACTTATAGGTGCAGCTTGTATCTATTTTAGATATTCATAACTCAGCATTTGTATTCAGTTTTTACTTTTATGCATCTCAACTCACTCAAAACTTTTTGGCCTTGTGACGTAGTAGAGTTGATTTGTTTCTTTCTTTAGTGAATATGTATGATTTGTTATCTCTAGTAAGCACAGCACACATCATTTAAATAACATTAGCTTCTTTTAACTTTAGAAAACACTTGAAGATTAGACTTATCACTCTTTGTCCTGACTTACTTCAGAAATCGGAAAATAAGTTCAGCTACTAAAAATGTACAACATTTCTAAATGGATTGCTTATTTTATTATTATTATTTATTATTTTATTATTGCCAACATTTGCGTACTCTGAAAGTTTGTTTACTGTTTTTGATTGTTGGCTTCATATTGAAATGCACTGTTCATACTCCAAAAGGTTTAATAGAGCCATACATTTTTTGTAACGAGTTCCTGACCAGGTCATTTCGTCTTCTTCCTGACCGGACACATTCTTATTTTCTTTAGTACACACAGATTTGAACGTGATAGTGTTTTCTCTTAAGCTATGTCTACACGGCAAAGGACAAAAGTTGACCGTTTTTGTCCCATGCACGTGTCACGTCAGAGGAGGTGCAGTGGGCCCTGACTGCACCCAGCCCACTGTCCCTGCCTACTTGGCGTGCTGCACTAGATGGCAGACCCCAACTGGACAACATTCCCTATGCTGCTACGTGCAGGGCCGTCAGGGAAAAACAGTCCGAGTCGGCAACAGTACGGAAACGTATAGGCCAAGAAACGTAAGTCAAGCACATGGTCAGAAACAAGCCGGAGTCCAAACACAGTGAGGAGCACAGTACAGAATCAGAGGCAACAAGCGAGGTCAAGAAACGGGTCGAGGTCAGAAGCACAGGAAGAAAACAGCAAATCAGAATAACAGGGAAACCGCAAGGGAACACCTTTGACAGTCAAAGCCTGGAGGAACTGAGGAGGTTTAAAAGGTCTGCCCGGACACCGCCCCCGCAGCTGATGGTGCGGCATCCGGGCCTTCCGATTGGTCCTGAGAGCTGTCACTCCAGCTCAGGAGCAGCACCTCTCCCCGGGTGTGGTCCGAGGCCAGACTTAACCCCTGCAGGTCGTTGCGCTAGATGGATGGAAGGCTGCCCGGACAGACGGACGTATCCTGACAGAATGACTGCGTTTTTTTTTTTCATGTTTTGCTCAAAAACCACAGTCAGTTCTCATGACCCATACAGTTGATTGTATTGGAAACTGACAGCAAAACTAAAAATGCCGGCGTATTATACAACATGATGTATAATACTCCAGCGCCAGGAAATGAGCAGAGATAAAACAACCTGTGTTGACTACAGGTCGTTTTTCTATTAAAGTCTATGAGCAGGCTGAATGATCGTATTTGCAGTAGTTTTAGAATACTAAAACTGCTGAAAATCCAATTGTTTTTCTATGCCGCATCTACATAGCCTTACTCAGTTATTCAACTCCTTTTTTTTTTCACCTTTTTTTCCATGATATTTAGGTCTTAATTTTTATGTAATTTTAACATAATATGATGAAAAATGGTAAAACAAATAAATAAATAAATTAAAAGTCTGTTTTTTCACATTTTTTTAATTTATTGATTTTTATTAACAGTAAATGTGGTGCTAAAATAAGTTTAGCATTACGTCACTTTTCCATGGACATTTATAGATAGATGATATAAAGTTTTAGGATTGTATGGGACTGGGCTAAAAGCTGTAGTTTAGGCTGTCAGTGTTTATTTTCAATTAATTTTTTTAAAATTTTATTTTGAATAGTGTTCCCGCATAAGGTCAGCAAAAGACCTCTGAGTTGCAATTTTTAATAACTTTTTTTGGGCTGATTTTTCCTGTTACTGTGGCTAATGCACCTGCCCCAGTGCCATGGGAAATACAGTCCCCGAAACCCACCGTGATGCTGACAAGACCCCTCAGCATCTGCTGTTAAGAAGCCCCAGTGGTCACATGACCAACAGGGCAAGTAAGTAGGAAGCCTAAAGGTTTCCTGCTAATCTTTACATACAGTATATACTTTGCCTTCTCAGTAGTGAGCCTGGTTGCTGCCGATAGCCAGCTCTCCAATCCCACAGCTGTGCAATATGTATACAGCTGTGCACACTGCATGGTCATTATACAATGGCCTTGCAGAATTAAATGACCTCCTCCTGGACATATATAGTCAACCAGTAGTTGATATTTAGTTAAAGGGGTTTAGCCACAAAAGAAAATTGACATGGGAAGTTTGAAAATTAAATAATAAACATTTTCACCATTCATCATCATTACAAATTCTGCACCGTTTTTGTTTTAGCTGCTCCCTTGGGGATCCATTGTTTACAGCTCATCTCCAGGGGATATGACCAGGCCTGAGAGCTCCTCAATCCTGGTTGCACATGCACAGACATCACCTCTCCTCTCAGGCAGCTACTGAGTGTTCAAACCCCAGGTGCTTTGATTCTACTCCTGTCCTTTGGACTAGTTTGTAATAAGTCAAGCAGCGCAAATAAAAAAAAGAAATCTCAATGAGGTTTGTGCATTGATAAAGAGAAAAATGATATGCAATTTAAACACATAACACATGCCTCCTTCTGAGCACACAGAGCTGATGAGCTGGATGCAGGAGGTATGAAATGAGATTGTGGCAAAACCCCCTTAATATAACAATATGTTATGTTTCTTCCAGGTGACCTAATTATTCATTCATCATTATAGGATGAGTTGCTACCTGCCTATATTGTTAATGGAATGTTTGTCACTTCAGGTCTCCATCTTATTATTATCTCTAGATTACTAACTGCCTGTCTGCTGCAGGTCTTCATAACTATCTTTTATACAATTCTCATTTAGTATGGAGTGAGAATATTTATTTTTTTTTTCTTTTACAAAATGTTAAGCTTGTTGCTGTAAATTAAAAGAAAATATGTGCTAAATATTTTTTACTTATCTTTATAGCAGTCAAAGATCTTTTTATTTCTTTTTCATTAAGATCTCCAAATCCCAGGGGGTTCCTTTGAATGTGTGAACATCAACTCTTAAATAGAATTATTATTTTTTTTTTTTCAAGTAGACTAATATCTAATTCTGATGATTTCTTTATCATCGTTGACACTGTATTTTACTTATGCAACATTACATGTCCCCATACATGAAAAAGCAACCATGACCAGAAGGAACCTAGAAATAAACTATGGAAGAAAAGTTGTGTTCAGTCAGCTCGCAGGAGATGTCAGAGCGAAGGTGCACGGCCGATCCCGGAGGTCACGGGCAAACATCCATAAACGTAGTTGTGGTCAGCACCGAAGCAAAAAAGAAGACAAGGTGGTCAAAACAAGCTGACGCATTTGGGGTAGTCTTACCCAAAATGCGTCAGCTTGTTCTGACCATCATGTCTTCTTTTTTAATTAATTTGAAATAAAATATTTATCTTCATAGCATCGGTGCTGATCACAACTACGTTTTAGGAATAAACCACCTACTGTCTATTGAAGCATTCTATATGAAGCTCCCTCTCATTCCTGTTGTTGGCAACAATACATTAAATTTTAGATATATATCTAAACAGGCAGTTAGAAACATGGAGCCCTGATTTCTATAAAGATATTTAAAAAAATATATTATCACAGAATTTTAAATAAAAGAAAATGTTATTCAAGATGAACATTCACAGTCAAGAAGTATTCTAAACAGAACTGATGTGGTCTTATGCTTAGTCCAGGATCTGAGGAGATGGGTAAAGTATCTTTTTGGCATCATGCGTTGTCCCCTCAGATGCTGTACCAGACAGAACACAGATTATCCTTTAACCCCTTGTGTTCTCATGTTCATTCTCCATGATAGAAAGGTCCATTGACATTAAACTATTCAAAAATTGTTCTTCTGCCTGAACCCCCAAAATAAAGCCGATCTCTGATTTGAATCCTGGCACTGTGTTAAATTGCCCAGCAATACCATCACTGGAACACAGCACTCACTCAAATCAATGGCGTGTCTATGTATTGCTAAACAGGACAGGTCTTTCAGATAGAATTGCTCTGTGTAGTCCCTCTCCACTACACTAAGCCATGAGACTCATGAAGAAAAGACCTCTCCCATTAATTCAGAATTCTCTAAAAGGGTTTATGACTGTTGGTTTTTACCAGGTGACTGGGATAAATCAAAGGCAGGTGCTGTCTAGTTCACCAAATGCACTTCTTTAATTGCTGTACAATCACTAGGGTCATAAAATATTGAATAAAGAAAAGCTTCCTGTGCTAATGTTATCTATAAAACTGCATTGGAAACACATGATTACACAGATGTAAAAGCTGAGATATGTAGCACTGACATTTTACAAGTATTTGGATATAGCATTTATTTTCTCATATTTTTAAAGTAAACATCTCTGCAACCTCTAAACTGTGATATACATATATTATCTGAGGGTTTTAGTGGCAGCAGTATCTTTACTGGCTACAGTAATTCAGTAATATTATCTTACTTATAAGTACTCATGTAAGTATAGCTATACCATAGTGACTGCCACAGGATATAGAGGATGGAAAGGGGAATATATTGCGGGTGCTATTCGAGAATCATCCATACAACCAAAGAATTGGTTGATAAAATTATTCCTACCTGCAACCTCTGACCCTATTAATAATGAATCTGCACAGAATCTGAGATGTTCAGTATTTATGTTAATGTTTATATCTAATCTGCCATCAACAAGTAGAGTCCATTCTTCAAGTTGCCCTTGAGGATCCATGAATTCCATGCGGCTCCTGCTTGTATTGGATGTGCAGTCCAGAGAACTGAGTTATCTTTGCTATTCATTATATAATTGTGGAAAATGAGTAAATCAAACCGTGAGTTGTAATAAAATTATAGAGAGAAAACATAAATGATTTCCCAGGACACATCTTGGTCTTCTAATCAACCACTTTACCAAATTACTTTTCAGAGTTTTTGACATTAAGGGCCACATGTATAAACCTGTTCAGGTCTAAAACTCACTTTTTTGCCCACAGGTTACTGTGTGCAAAAGAGTGAGTTTTAGACCTAAACAGTTTTTATACATGTGGCCCTTATAAGTGTAAAACATAAATGAGATACATTTTGGTGCCTTTAAACAACTTCAAAATGGGTAATGAACTAGTTGCATATCTTGTTCAGAACTCTATACTATACTATACTATCTACAGTGTTCTCCATAATGTTCCTCTACTACCCACCATAGACTTTTGGGGTATGGAACACAGCATCGGCAGTACTGAGATTGACCCATAGAAGAGGATGGAGAGTTAGGTTAGCGACCAGCTCTTCATTCTGAAGCTGTTGGGAGCCTGCTCCTGAGATAAGTGTTGGTCCTAGTTGTGCCTATCTGAATTGTCCTATTGAAATGCCATAAAAGTCTGTGTCAGGAACACCCTTTTAATATACAATTTATATATGTTCTTTAAATGGCTAATGACATTTAGCTTTTGTGTGCCTTATATGTAATATGGCCCTCATAGGACTTCTCAGGGGCCCTGCTGTAAATAACAAAAGAAATGTAGCATAATTCATTGGATACTTGAATAACGCACCATACAAAGCACCAAAGTGCAAAAATAAAGAGTATTAACATATCAAGTAGTCATGGTTAAAATGTAAATACCATAAGAATTTGTTAGACACAGTTGGCTTAATTTATGGAAACAGCTAAGCAGCTCGTTCTGCACTTTTCTGTGACTCTCTTAAAAGTATTGCAAATATTTAGAGCGACATGTACGATTTTTGGTGCCCAAGTGCCATTATTCTTGTGCGCATTTGTAGCATAGAATGCACCTAAATCTATGAACCTGTTCTACTGCAGCTCATAGATTTAGCACTTTCTAGCTACAAATCTACAATTCTGGCTCAAGTAAACCACTTTTAAAGTGGTGTACCTGTTTCAGCAGTAATGTGTCTGGATTTTCCGCACTAAAGGCATCCATGTGTAGTTTTGTACAGTTGCAGTGCGACACGCCTCCAGCATGCCCCCCGATCTCATGCGCAGGCGCTTTATGCTACATCTAATATTGTAGTGCGCCTGATTGAAATTAGAGCAAACGGGGCTGCGCCAGTTTTCGGGCTGAAAAGACGCCAGACTGTGGCACAGCCCCTTTCATATATGCCGCCCTTAGTGGCTATGCTATAAACGTCTTAGATAAAGATAATTCTTTGCAAAGGCTTACAAACAGTCTTAATCAGCTCACCTGGACAAGATGCAATGGTCACGGCAAACTCCTGCCACTTGCCATTAATAGTAATTTCAAAAGAGAAAAAACATATATTGACCAGAACCAAATCCATCCATGTAAAGGTTAGAAGCAGCAAACTTTTATTTTAATTCTTGTTTGAAAAATATATCCACGATTCAGAAGATGTGCATCATAGAAAATAGCAAACTCGCTAACACGTTAAGAACACTGCCTGAAACGTGTCAAAGAGTTTATTTTTCATACAAGAATTAAAATAAAAAGTTTGCTGCTTTTAACCTTTAGTGCTTGTCCCCATGGGTTTTCAATCAGTTTTACAGACAGTTTTCGGATTTGAAAGCCATCTGTAAAGCATTTGTCAACCTTTTACATTGATTTTAATAGAAAATCTGTACAGCAGTCCACACTGCACAAGTTTTCTGCCGGACTATTTTTACACCATCGTCATAACAAAAAACTTAGAACATGTTCATTCTTCCGCCTGGTTTTCGGGAAGAACATGAACATGTGGGTGCGAAGGGAGATGGTTTGAATCCACAAAGTACAGACAAAAGCCGCCCCCCTGCATGACAAAAAAATGACTAAATACTGGTCAGGAAATCCGACCGGTATTTGGTATTTGCTGGGTGAATGCAGCTTTATATGGAGGGATTTGGTGCTGGTCAAAGAAATTCTTTAACCGTTCACAACTTCAGGGATGCATACATCATAACATATTAATACCCTCTGCTTAGATCACAATATACATACATCTGTGTTGGAACAAATATTGATCAGGCAAATTGATTCCTACAATGTTGCAGCCACCTTATATCACCTGTTGCACATATCAGTGGTTGCTACATTGGATAAATCAGCACTTGCCTATTGCACCTCTTCTGTCACTGCCCTTGTCTCCCATATGTTAGAAGCTTTTATGATCAGTGTCCTCTTGTTTAACTAGTTGCTAATTTTAACAGTAGTTTTGTACTTTGTATGCTTGTTTCTTTGGTTGTTTCATTCAGAATACATTAAGGTGATAATTATTGTTATTATTGTCACATTCTTGCATAATAGTGTGATAAAAGGGATTTTACAATGTGCAAAATGCAATGTAACCCTTAATACATGGCTGATAACTGTCTAGTCTATTTTTTGGAGCTTAATTCTTTTTTTTCTGGCAGTTTATTCCTAGTCCCATTAACAAAAAGTAATTATAGTGATATCAAAATCAGAGGATTCTAGAAACATAGTCTTATAGGTTCCCAACCACATATCTCATACTTCTGGTGTACCAAGGAACTGGACAGTGATTGGTCATAGAACACTTTCTGTAAGTATGTGAAACCAAGTATCTGTATATATACATAATATATTGGAAAGCTATGCAAATAATACTTATTCTACATCCTCTATACATTATCATTAAACTGCAACTCTCGTTATTATCAGCAAATAAAATTACATTAAAGGAAAATTATTATTTTTCCTTCTTAAAAAGATCACATACATCAACGTGATGTCTCACATGTTACACAATCAACTATCATCTACTTTCCAGCAAATCAGACCCTGATGCAAAGTTCCCACAGTTTAAGAAGCATCTTCACTAAAACAAAAATCATCTGCATTTAGAAAATTTGTTTAGACAAGGTGCTTTATAGATTTAAAGTAAGTTCAGGGTAAGAATTTTTGAGCAAATGCTTTAGTATTACTCAAGCAAATACATGACTTATTTAGAAAGGATCTGGAATAAGAGCAACTCAGATATTCTGTTTGGAAAATAGAGATAAAATATTTAAACACCTCATGTGTCCATTCCCCCAATGTAAGGGATACTTAACAGATGATACAGTAATAAATAGTCCCAATTCATAACACTTTAGGTATTCATACAATAAAAGGAATCTTTTACCTGTCATCATTTTGCCAACCTTGGTCCCCAAGAAGCAAATCCCGAAATCTGTACCTAGGTGGTAAAGGGGGCACTTCACTGTCTAAATCCACCATCATTCCTGTTCATAGAGTATAACAGAGGATTGTGCTGGATGCTGGCACAGTGACTGCAGGTTGCTATAACAGGCAGCGGGGATGCTGAGTTTGATCACTTTGCAGCGTTACCTTGCTGAGAGACTGTTGAGGATTGGAAGCTTTCCACACATACATCCAGCATCCAGACTCCTAGGCATGCACATTAGAAACGCCTCTGCTCATCTCATTTGCTACTCCAGAAGCTCTGAGGAAGATGTGAAATGGACCACATTCAGAAAATCAAGCTTCTTGTAACACCTCATTGCACATTGTGCTTCATTGCATCGTATTCACACAAACAATCATTAAAAGCACAATTATTAATGATAAGCGGCAGGGACTGTGGCATTCAATGTGTGAAAATGCAGCTCTGTCCTCTTTCCATACCTCCAGCCATATCTAATTATTTAATATTCTTTCTATGCATCTCTTGTACTTTTCATCTTAGATGGCAGAATGCTTTCACCAGGTTAGAGATTCACAGTGTATCTGGACAGTTCACTTATGACAGATTAGGTAAATAGGAAAATTTAGTAATTTCCCCTTTTAATACAGATTTTTTTTGTTTAAGATACAGTACAACTAAAACTTGCTGACAATTGTGTGATACTTATTTACTATGTCTGATTATTCTTTTGTATGAATAGAAAATAATGGATTATAAAAAGTAAGAAGGACTGTGTGCAGGGTCAGACTGGCCCAGTAGGATACCATAGAACCCTCCGATAGGCCAGAGCTCTGCCACAATAATGTGCGTCTAATATTTAAGGGAACAAAATAACATAAGTCGTGACCAAAGACCATCACCAACAGGCTTCAACCTGCAATGAACAATGCAAAAAATGCAGAATGGAAATAATTAAGACTTAACTTTTTATGAATAAAGACAAATTTAAAACAAATTGAGCTATCTTTAGTCCAAAGGCGACATGACAGCATAAAGCACATACAAAGCCATAAGACCACGCAAAACACAAGTGTCAAGAATATTGGTATCTTTGTTCCAAATACATGCAGTGATGCAAGAAAATACAGGGGACAGCTAACCCTATAACACCCTTCAATACCAATGCACCAAAAATCCTATAGCCTAACCTCTGTGAACCCGTCCCAAAAGGGACGAACCTGATTGGAACCCTGTTACACCCTAGAATGGTTAATGAACTGGTCCTCCACTAAAAATGTAGGGCCATAAAAGCCTAGCAAAAGACAATTTCATTTAGAAATGACTTTAGAACCAATCAACAGATATTCTATTAGACGCCGCAAGGTGAGTTCTTGCAATCATTTCCTCTAGTGGGAACTTTAGTCCAACATTCTGTGATCAGACATAAATGTGTAGCTATCTGGATGGTATTTGTAGATCCAACCACAACATCTGATAGAATAAACATTACTAGGAAAACTCTTCTTTTATATTGAGTCAGATTACACCATATTTACCAACTTTTAAAAGTGGATATTTAGAACTGTGGTGTGCAGTGTGCCACATCCTCACAATTTGCATTAACCCTACTTTTATTTTTTACAAACTTCATCCAGCTTCACTGGACATTTCATAGCCTATTCAGCAGGGCCGGGACGGCGGGTAGGCAGAGGTAGGCGTCCGCCTAGGGCGCCTACCTCTGCCTGTCCCTAAGGGGTGCAGGCAGGGGCCCCGAACATCGCCGGGCTCCAGGCTGCTGCCGTGGGCCTGAAGCGCCGGCGGTCTCTGTATGTGCGTCCGCCTGCCTGTGGCCCCTATACACCTGCCGGTGGCCCCATACGCTTGCCTGTGGCACCTATACGCCTGCCTGTGGCCCCTATATGCCTGCCTGTGGCCCTATACGCCTGCCTGTGACCCCTATACGCATACCTGTGGCCCCATATACCTGTCTGTGGCCCCATGCGCCTGCCTGTGGCCCCTATATACTTGTCTGTGGCCCCATACGCCTGCCTGTGGCCCCTATATACCTGCCTGTGGCCCCATACGCCTGTCTGTGGCCCCTATATGCCTGCCTGTGGCCCCATAGCATGCCTGTGCCCCCATACGCCGTCCGGTGGCCCGATACGCCGGCCTGTGGCCCCATACGCCTTCCTGGGGCCCCTAACTGCCTTCCTGCGGCCCTATATGCCTGCCTGTGGCCCCATACGCTTGCCTGTGGCCCCTATACGCCTGTCTGTGGCCCCATACACCTGCCTGTGGCCCTATATGCCTGCCTGTGGCCCCAATACGCCTGCCTGAGCCCCCATATGCCTGCCTGAGCCCCTAGCTATATACCTGCCTGAGCCCCTATATACCTGTCTAACTGAGAAGACATATACATATACCTGCCTGACTGAGAGGGCATATCTATATACCTGTCTAACTGAGGGGACTTATATACTTATAATTAAGGAGATACAGGAAATGTGAGGATTCTCAGAGATTTGTGTCCAAATCCTCAGGGATGAGTATTGGCCGGGAGAACTCAGCAGGAAGGGGCGAAGCGGAGGGAGAAGAAAAGGCAAGGTGAACGACGCTGATCAGAAAAGACGTCTCCTGTGAGTCACTAAATGTAACAGCAGGGTAATCACTTATATGTCTGCAGAGTCTACATATAACTAGTATCTACCACTATATGGTCACTGTATGGCGGTGGTATATGTAATCAGAGTCTGTGTGCAGCTGATAGTCACATGTGGGGGTCGCGTTCGGTCAGGGTCTGGCAGGATTATTTGATCCTTAAGTAGTAATAGTTTAGGGCCTTGGTTTTGTAGGAGTGTTTTTAGTAACAATCATTCGTCCGGTAGATTTGCTCCATGTATAGGTGTATTATTTAGTGACTGTTATTTAGGGGTATTACACTGTCAAATGGAGGGGAGCGATTTTAAAAACGCTAATTTGTCAGGGCTGATTTTCATTGTGCAGTGACTGCTGAGGAGATGGACAGGAGCTATGTGGAATGTGGACCTGGCGCAGGGGCGAGAGGAATTAGTATGGGGGGGGGGATGCAATTTTTTGGGAGCCATACATACTAACAATATTACTGCCATACAGTGACTATATAGTGATAGATACAAAGGGCAACATGTATGAACGGGGCTGCACCAGAAGCCTGGCTTCTTTTCAGACTGATATCAGGTGCAGCACCATTCACTAGATTTTTAAATTGTCCGCACGCCAGTATCGGGCGCATTACAGAGCACCTGCAGCATTTTGTAATGCGCCTGATTTTGGGGGGCGTGCGGGAGGCGGGGCGCACTAAAACCTTTTGAAGCTATAGAGTTATAGCTTCAGTGCGGCAATTCTAGGCGCATTACTGCTGGAACAGGTAAACCACTTTAAAAGTGGTTTACCTGAGCCAGAAGTGTCGTCTTAGCGCTTGAATGCATCTGATTTATGATGTACAATAGACCGGGTTCATAAATCAGACACATCCTATATTATTCTAATGCGCATTAAAAATGGTGCCATAAGTCATACATGTCGCCCAAAGTGTACACAAGTGCTCTACAGATGGTATAAGTGATTACAGTACAGTTTTATCCAGTGACTCACAGGAAACATTATCTCTTACTTGAGCTATTTACTTTCCCTTCTCTTCTCCATCCCTTCTCTTCTCCAAGATGACCATCTCTGCAAAATTTACTACACAAATATATTCACTTTTTTAGTACCTCCAGATCTGTATCCTACCTCTGTACAAATTCCAGATGGGGTGATACTATAGGTGGAGGTGGAGGTGGTGGAGATTATGGAGTGGTAGGAAGGGGTCATATTTACTGTTAGCTCTAGGCTGCATTGCACAAGGGTGAGCAGGGTGTACAGTGCACAGCTTACAGGCACAAGTATCTCCATGGAGGCTTGAGGGAGAGGACTGACCCCCTGAAGATTGTGATGTGACTGTGGCCTGTACCTCCCCCGCACCTCAGAATCATATTGTGCAGTTTGAACTCCATATACTGCATCCCTAGAAAATCAGCTTCAGAAAGGAGAGCAGACGGTTAAGTTTGGTACTTTTATGTGTTATGTAGTAATCTCATATTTTTAAAAAATTTATTATTTATTTATTGATTATAGAGGAACGCCTATTTTTAGATATTCAATAGGTAAATAAATAAATGATGTGGGACTCCCCTACCCCCTAGTTTTTTTTTATAATCAGCCAAGGTAAATCTGACAGCTACAGCTTTAAACTATCAGGATGGCAAGGTCCATGGATATTAGGCAAAAATCTGTCTCCGTACCCCTGGTGCATTATGTCCCAGGGTAATAGTAACAGGGGTTAGTGTTAGCCTTGCGGTGACAAGAAACAATGCTATCTGACATGAAGTAATGGGGAGGTGTCTATCAGATACCTTCATTACTAGAACTGGAATCAAGTGGTAAAAACATCACACTGACACAAAACACAAAAACACTTTATTTAAATAGAAACTCCCCAACTACAATCCTCTTTAACCATTTTATAAAAGAAAAAGATCAGACATTGATCCATCTTAGTCCAACTAATTCGATGTAGGCCAAAAGGGAAACCTGTAAATAAAAAGAAACATTATGCGCATATACAAACATAGACAGTATAGGCTGTCCAGTGTCCAAGAAAGCTTATCCCCCACACGTGTCACCTAGCTTTCCTAGCTTATGATATGAAAATTGAGTGTCTGCGGTGGTGGATAGGGCATCACCCACTTTTCCTTGACACTGGATTGCCTATCCAACATCTTGGAAAGCTGTGTGACATCCCATATCCCACAGATGGCATCCAGTTTTCCTATCATAGGAAAGTTGGATACTACCTGTGGGGAATGTGGCATCACCCAGCTTTCCTGAATACTGGATAGCCTATCCAGTTTACAAGAAAGCTTGGTGACACACAATCACTCAGCATTCCAAGGGAGGGGCAGAGAGGAGAGCAGTACTCACCTTTCCTGCTGCAGTATATAGTCTAGCTGTGGGCAGGCTATTTACCTTCAGTGACACTTTCTCGGTGCCATTCATATTTATAAAATCTTGTCAGTGTAAAGGCCAGAGAGGTGGATCCGCTGGACCACCGCAAGTAATGGTAACAGCCACGCCAGGGAGCGGAATCTAAGCAGATCCCGGTTCTCACCAGAGCCCACCGCAAAGCGGGATGGATTTGCTGCGGCGGGAGTCCTACCAGGTCGCTACTCCTGGCGCGACTAGCCTGCGGTGGCGGCTGAGGTGCAGGAGGTACCAAATCGTAAGACGAGAACCATAGTCTGGGACAGGCAGGTAGGTCTAGTAAGGCAGCGAAGGTTTGGAGTCAAGAAACGTAGGCGAAGGTTGGGAACATGGCAGATTGGGATACACGAGAATGCTTTTTCTAAGGTGCAGAAGCAACAAAGATCCAGCAGAGAGTGACAGGGCAAAACCCAATATATAGGGTCAGCACCCGGCGATTATCCAATCACCGGCGCGCTGGCCCTTAAAATTTACATGAACGTGCGCGTCCCCTATGGAGTCGCTTGCGCGCAGCGGCCGGCAGAGGGAGCAGACAGGACAGGAGCGCGGTCAGGTAAGTTAGTGAATCTAGTGCGCCTGCGGCCCATCCTGTGACGCTACCCGACCCCGGCAGGGATCACAAGGCGCAAATGTGGGTGCGCCCGCGGCCCGCAAGCCGGTCCGCGGCGCCACTCGTGACAGTCAGCGAGCCAGGTGCAGGAGATTCCCCATCTTTCTAGAAAGGCAGCAGATCATCCCTATTTGCAGGAGTCTCCTGGACGATCCAAGAGAGTTAGCAATATGGTTTACCTGATGTCTTAATGACAGCAGGTTATCATTTTTGGATTTTTCATTTCTTCCTCCCCGCCTTCCAAGAGTCATAACTTTTTTATTCTTCTGTCTTCATGGACATACGGGGGATTGTTTTTTGGGGAACAAAATGTCCTTTAAACAGTGCCATTGACCATGTAGTAGAAAGTACTGGGTAACCTAAAAACTCAAAGTGAATGAAATGTAAAAAAAATCTACTGCCGCCATTTTTACGGGGGTTTTGTTTTTATGGTGAAACATCTGCAGTAATAAACTTTATTTCTTAAATTTACGATACCATGCCATTTTCTGATACCAATAATTTTTTTATTTTTCTGCTTCTGGACCAGATTGAAGGCTAATTTTGTGAGGGCTGAAGTGTAGTTTTTGTTGGTGCCGTATTGGGATGCATGAAAATTTGTTGTTACTTTTTCTTCAACTTTTTTGAGGACATGAAATGACAATTTTGGCATTTGGAATTTTTTTCCTTTTGTACAGTGTTTATTATATGGAATAAATGCTGTTATATTTTAATAGATGAGACTTTTACAGACACAAGAATGCCAATTATCCAATTATGTGTAACTTATTTATTTTCTTATTTGTTAAATGACAAGGGGGGATTGAACTTTTAATATTATTTGTTTGATTTTTTATTTTTAAAATTTGTTTTATCTTTACATTGTAATCCTCCTAGAGTACTTGAACACCTGGAGGCTTGATTGCTCGTACACCCTTCCACCTTATATATATGAAGAAAGGCATACCAGGGTGGTGATTCTGTTACTCATTGGGGAGTGGAACGATCAGAAGGGGAAGCAATGTGCAGCATTCATTCCTCATTCATTTAAATGGTGTGGCATCTAAATGGTTAAACAGTATGGATCGCAGCTAGCTCCAATCCCTGCTATTAGTGACTGGTGTCAGCTGTAACTAAAATCTGGCACCCACTGGCTATAGAGTTGACACAGCGTGCAAGACTGCTCCAAACCTTCTTAATGGAATGATAATGTATCCATACATCACATGTCAGTAAGGGGTTGATCAAGAAGTTGGTCAAAATCCATGAATCCATCTCAAAATCCTCATGGAACCCTGAATATGTGAACACTCTTAGAGATGATGAATTGACATCAAAAACAGCAGCGAAAAAAAAATAAAATGTGTCTGTATGCTAATACATCACAAATAGAGATGGGCGAATCGATTCTAACGAAGTGGAATTCGTTTAGAATTTCAGGAAAACTACGATTCTGAACGAAGTCGAAGTTTGGGGTGATTCGCGGGAACGAAGCATGTTTTTAATTGATAAAATGGCTGCGAGCACATGGCGTTACATGGGGCAAAGAAGTCTGGGAGGAAGAAAGGAGGACCCTCAATGGCATGTGCAGAGATGAAGCCAATCAGAGACCGGCGGGATTCTGTGACGTCACCGCACTATATTAGTCTGGACACGACGCTGGCAGCTCACATTCCTCTCTCTGTGCCATGTTGTAGCTGCTGCAGCTCGAATAGCTGAGATCTCACACAAAAGAAAAAGCTTTTATACAGCGATTTTTGGGGGGGGGGGGTGTCACAGCTTGTCTCAGAGACTGCTTCTCTTACGTTCTAATTTTTATTTTGTGGGGTATTGGAATTGAAGTCCAGTGTGTGTCCAATTCAGCTGCATATACATTTTAATGCTATCTGCTCAGTTCTGGAGCACATTGAATATCCAAGGGTTATCTAAGCCTGTTTTTGCTGTTGCATTCAGTTAAAGAAACAGCGTTTTTACAATCCAAATACCAGTTAATTTTTGGCTGCTTACGTCTTTTGCCCAATTTATATCCAAGGGCTACTTAAACGTCTTTGTGCTATTATAGTCAGTAAAAGAAAGGGTTTTTTTTTAACGCCAAAGAAGAAATTTTGCCTGTAGCATAATTCATATCCGAAGGTTAATTAAGCATTTTTCTGCTGTTGTGGTCAGTAAAATACACGTCGTTTTAACACGCTACATAGCTGGTAATTTTTGGCAGCTCATTTCTTTTGCACAATTTAGATCCAAGGGTTAATTAAGCGTTTTTTTGCTGTTGTAGTCATTAAAATAAACGTTGTTTTTCAACGCCAAAGAAGAAATTTTGCCTTTAACATAATTCATAACCGAAGGTTAATTAATTATTTTTCTGCTATTGTGGTCAGTAAAATACACGTCGTTTTAACACGTTACATAGCTGGTAATTTTTGGCAGCTCATTTATTTTGCGCAATTTAGATCCAAGGGTTAATTAAGCGTGTTTCTGCTGTTGTAGTCAGTAAAAGAAACCAGCAACCCAAGGGTTCTTGATTAGTTGACTAGCTCATCCACTTCCTCCCAGATGACATCTGACAACCCCAGTCAAGAGTCGGTGGGAACGTCAGACACAACCCTTAGTTGGCATGGCCCCGGGAGCGGGTCAGCGGCCCTCACCTGTCCTCAACCCGCCTCTGTCCCATCCGGTTCCCTCAGCCAGAAATCTACTATGTGGTCTGGGCTCAGCGCCACTATACAGCAAGGATGAAAAATTTGAGGAGGACAGTCAGCAGCTACTTAGCAGTGAAGAAATGGGGCCAATATCCCCTGTTTCCTGCAATAGGCGGCAAAGTATAGATGTGGAGAGTGGCATGGGAGGTCATGTTGTGAGGGATCATCCTCTGCATACTAAGACCGTTGAGGAGGATAGCAGTGAAGATCAAACAATAATCGATGATGATGTAGCCGACCGCACTTGGGAGCCGGGTGAAGCAAGGGCTTCATCATCATCAGGAGAAGAGGGCGTCAGCTTGCGCGTCAGGCAGCTGCGCAGCCAGCAAGAGGGTAGTGTGGCCGTGAGTCAGCAGGGTAGCAGCAGTGCGAGGTCGGGAACCAAGCGGCCACACGGTAGAAAACCCGCTTCACAGGTCCAAGAAAGTAGCTACACAGGGGCTCAGCGAGGTAGCGGTGGTAGTAGTCACTCAGTGCGGAGCGTTGGCGGTAAAATCAGCTACTCGGCGGTGTGGCAGTTCTTTGCTAAGACACCGGAGGAGCCGAATATGGGTATATGTAGAATCTGTGGGCAGAAAGTGAAGCGTGGCCAGGGAGCTAACGTTGGCACCACGGCCCTGCATCAACACATGCAGCAACACCATCCGATGGCCTGGGAGAAACGTGGCTCAGATGTGGTGGTCCATCCCGCCGCCGCAGCGGCAGCAGTGCCCAGTGGCACGCATGCCATTGCAGCCAGTCAAGGCTCCACCACCTCTGCAGAAGGGAACAGTTTCTTTTCGCCATCATCTCCTGGTCCAGATGCACTCTGCCACCCCAGTTAGAAGATCCGCTGGACTACTGGGCAGCCAAACTGGATGTGTGGCCGCAACTTGCCGAGTTTGCAGTGAAGAAGCTGTCCTGCCCGGCCAGTAGTGTGGCATCAGAGTGGGTGTTCAGTGCGGCGGGGGCCATCGTTACCCCAAGGAGAACCAGCTTGTCCACGGGAAATGTGGAACGACTGACCTTTGTCAAGATAAATCAGGCTTGGATCGGCCAGGATTTCCAAACACCAATGCCTTAGGCATCAGATTACATCAGTCTTACCAAAACTTTGAGAAATTAGTCTGGATTCAAACTATCTGCCTGCCACCCCTATTCTGATGCCGCACCCGCCTGATGCCACCAAAATCTGCTCCCGTTTCTCCATCCGCCTACGACCATCTTTACCCGGGACTGGTATTGCCACCCATCTCCACACTCTGTCATTGTGCCACTCTATGACCTCATGCTGCTGCCGCTGTTGATGATGTCATCTCCACACTGTGTCATTCTGCCACTCTCTGAACTCATGCTGCTGCTGTGGCTGCTGCCGTGACCTACACGCTCTGTCATTGTGCCACTCTCTGACCTCATGCTGCTGTGGCTGCTGCCGTTACCTCCACACTGTGTCATTGTGCCACTCTGTGGCCTACTTCTCTGTTTTTGCACCTCCCAGAATGTCATTGTGGCCACTCTCTGACCTCATGCTGCTGCTGTTGCTCCTGCCATGACCCCCATAACTCTGTCATTGTGCCCCCAACCTGTGGCTACTCTGTTTGTGCCACCTCCACACTCTGTCATTGTGCCTCGCTCTGACCTTATGCTGCTGTTGTGGCTGCTGCTGTGACCTCCACACTCTGTCATTGTGCCACTCTGTGGCCTACTCCTGTTTTTGCCACCTCCAGAAAGTCATTGTGTCACTGTCTGACCTCATGCTGCTGCTGTTGCTCCTGGCTTGACCTCCACACTCTGTCATTGTTCCACTCTGTGGCCTACTCCTGTTTTTGCCTCCTCCAGAATGTCATTGTGCCACTGTCTGACCTCATGCTGTTGCTGTGGGCTCCCTGCCCGTGACCTACCTCACTTGTCATTGGCCACCTTTAACCTCATGCTGCTGTGGCTGCTGCCTTTTACCTCACACTTGTGTCATTGTGACAATCTGTGGCCTACTCCTGTTTTTGCCACCTCCAGAATGTCATTGTGCCACTCTCTGACCTCATGCTGCTGCTGTTGCTCCTGCCATGACCTCCAAACTCTGTCATTGTGCCACACCTGTGGTCTACTCCTGTTTGTGCCACCTCCACACTCTGTCATTGTGCCACGCTCTGACCTCATGCTGCTGTTGTGGCTGCTGCTGTGACCTCCACACTCTGTCATTGTGCCACTCTGTGGCCTACTCCTGTTTTTGCCACCTCCAGAAAGTTATTGTGTCACTGTCTGACCTCATGCTGCTGCTGTTGCTCCTGGCGTGACCTCCACACTCTGTCATTGTTCCACTCTGTGGCCTACTCCTGTTTTTGCCTCCTCCAGAATGTCATTGTGCCACTTTCTGACCTCATGCTGCTGCTGTGGCTGCTGTCGTGACCTCTACACTCTGTCACTGTGCCACTCTGTGGACTCCTGATGTTGCTGCCACCTCCATACTGTGTGATTGTGCCACTCTTTGGCCTACTCCTGTTTGTGCCACCATCACACTGTGTCATCTAACTTCATACTGCTGCTGCTGTTGATGCCGTCACCTCCACACTTTGTCATTGTGCCACTCTCTGACCTCATGCTGCTGCTGTTGCTCCTGTCATGACTTCCAAACTCTGTCATTGTGCCACTCTGTGGCCTACTCGTGTTTGTGCCACCTCCACACTCTGTCATTGTGCCACGCTCTGACCTTATGCTGCTGTTGTGGCTGCTGCTATGACCTCCAACCTCTAAAACATTGGCCCCTCTGTGGAACTCCCTGTTTTTGCCCCTTTCCCGAAAAGTATTTTGCCACTGTCTGAC